>JAHXMU010000717.1:3704186-3758806 GCA_019455685.1 Philornis downsi | reverse complement strand
TGTCTTCGACCCCATTCAGCTGAGTGCTTTCGTACGGACCGGACGTGTTCGCGCATCGATAACTTTATAGTAATTTATCCAGTGAGTGTAGTAGTGATAGTGAGACAGGTGAAGTTCTCGGAGTTGCCTTTACGTTGATTGCATTACAAATTCTTGTAGTGCAATTGTTTTTGTAGAGCAACGGCATCTTGTTTACAAGTTTTTGCAAAATTTGTAAACAAGTTGTTTGAGGCTGCCTTGCAGTGGTAATTGTTGCTACAAAGCAACTGTAGTGTTGAGTGAATTGTGGTACCTTGTTTACAAGATTTTTAATCTTGTCTTGCGATTTTTAATCTTGTAAACAAGTCGCTTATAAGTTCGCTTATAATGTGCATTGTTGCTATAAAGCAACTATATATACTGGTGAGTATAGTGTGCATTATTGTATTTAGTGTATATTATAGTGAGGAGTGTATACTTCTGTGGATCTGGTAATGGAGCTCGTTGCAAAGAACGAGCGCCTTAAGGGCCGCATCGATGTGCTGCGGATGGGTGCAGCGGCGAGCAGCAGTGGAAGCGCCGTGCGACCCCGGGTTCTGGCCAGATGGCGCCTCCGGTAGCTCGAGCTCCGGTGACGGCTGCCTCCGTAGCGAAGGCACCAGCAGCGCGACCATCAATCGCTGCACCAGTAGCTGCCAAGCCCGTCGAGACCTGGTCCTTGGTAGTTCGTGGCCGTGAGGGTCAAACCGCCAAGGAAGTGGTGAACAGGCTCGTGAGCGATGTCGGACCCACGCTGAAGGAGCGGGTGCACGAAATCAAGGCGATCCGCGGCGGTGGGGTCATATTGCGGACTCCGACCAAGGCGGAGCGTGCGAAGATCGCCGAGAACGGGAAGTTCGGTGAGGCAGGTTTGACGGTCTCGGTGCCTGAGACATTGGGCCCGCGTGTCATTGTCCAGGGGGTGGACTCGAAGATCACCCCTGACTTGTTCATGGGTGACCTCTTCGAGAAAAACCTCAAGGGCAAGATGACACCTGAGGCCTTCAAGTCTGGTGTCCGTCTCCATAGCCGTCCGTGGGATTGTACCAAGGGTGGGGCAGTAAATGTCGTCCTGGAGGGCCAGGCTTCGGTCATGGAGTCTCTGCTGACGGCACAACGCTGCTACATTGGCTAGTACTCTTTCCGCGTACCTGCGATGGATTTGGTGCCAAGCTGCTTCAAGTGCCTGTCGTTTAACCACCTCGGGAAGGAGTGCCGGGCAAAGGAGGATGTCTGCTTCCGCTGTGGCCAGCATAGGCATATGGCCAGGGACTGCATTAACCCAGTCTCGTGCCGTAACTGCGCTCTTCGGAGGGAGCCCTCGGATCACCGTATGGTGTCTGAGGACTGCCCGCTGTATTGTGCAATAGTAGCCAGGGCGAAAGCAAGACATTAAGATGGGTACCCGCCTTCTATAATTGAATTGCGGTAGAGGCGTCGCCGCAATGGCGGAACTGGGAAAGGCCATTTGTGACAGTGGCTGCAGCATTGTTCTTATACAGGAGCCCCACGTAGCCCATAATGGGGTGCGTGGGTTACCTGCTTTTATGCGGATATTTCCTGATAAAAGACATAGTGCTGCAATCATTGTCAATGACGTTAAATTAGATTGTACAGAAGTTTGTAGCTCGGAATGGGGGGTTTGTGTTTCTGTTGAAGGCGATTTCGGTCGTCTTCTCCTAGCTAGCTTGTACTGCAAGTTCAGCGAGCCTTTGGAGCCGTATCTTATGTATATGGATACAGTGTTATCACTTTCTAGTGGTAACCCTGTAATCTTCGGTTTAGACGCGACCGCATCTTCCCTGATGTGGTTCAGCAAGGTAACCGACGCTACGTCCGGCTATCTGAGCCAATCTCGGGGTGAGGTGCTAAGTGAGTGGATGTTCTCTAGGGGACTCCACGTGGTGAACGAACCGAACGAACTGTATACGTTCGATAGTGGGCATGGTGTTAGCGACATTGATGTGACGATTGCGAATAGCGCAGCCATATCCAGGTTTCAGACTAGATGGCAGGTCAGTCCGTCCGTGAGTGACCATAACTACATTGAAGTTATGCTCACTTATGAACGGATTGAAGGTAGCAGCGTAGGCATCAGGCGGTGGCGCACCAGGAACGTTAACTGGGATGCGTATGGGTCACACATCGCAGCTGCGGCTGCCGATGTGGCCTTAGAAGCCTTTAATCGTATGACGGTGGACGATCAGGTATCAACGATTATTGAGGCTGTCCATCGCGTCAACGACAGTCTCCTTCCTAGGAGCGTGCGGCGTACTCGGAGGAGAATAAGGTGGTGGACACAGGAATTAAGTCGGAAGAGGAGAGAAGTTCGACGCCTCAGGAAACGTTTCCAGAGGGGTAGGAGAACAGAGACCGCCGACTTGGACCACCTCAGGTCATCGTATAGAGCCGGACTTAACGAATATAAGCAAATGCTTGTAGGCGTTAAGGAGTCAGAGTGGCTCCAGTTCGCAACTCGGCATAGAGATGATCCTTGGGGACATCTCTACCGCATCTGTAGGGGAAAGGGCAAGAACGTGGAAGTCTCAGGAATAAAGGATGGTGATACCATCCTGACTTCCTGGGCGGACTGCGTTCAGGCTTTGTTGCGGGAATTCTTTCCTAGGTCTGAGGCTCTGGCCCCGCCTCCTTCGGAGGTGGTACCCAGTGCGCCAGAATTGGAAAGAGCAGAGATCGTGGAAAGCATGACGCTTGTCAGATCTCGTAAGTCACCCGGTATGGACGGAATAACCGGAGAGATGTGTAAAAGCATCTGGAAGGCTATTCCGGACTACATCGAGGCTTTGTATAGGCAGTGTGTACATGTTGGCTATTTTCCGCGTCAGTGGAAAACAGCCAATGTCATTGTTCTTCTAAAATCGCCCGATAAGATCAGGAGCAATCCTCGATCTTACAGGGGTATTAGCCTGCTTCCAGTGCTTGGAAAAGTACTAGAAAGAATAATGGTGCAAAGACTGAGTGAGAGAGTCATTGACGGCATGTACCCTTATCAATACGGCTTCGCAAGGGGTCGTAGTGTTGAGGATACCTGGATCCACGTTCAGAGGTGCGTGAACGAATCCACTGAGAAGTATGTTCTTGGTGTATTCGTGGACTTCAAGGGCGCTTTGGATTACCTGTTGTGGGTGAGGGTGTTGGAAAGGCTTCAGGAGGTAGGGTGCCAGGAGTTGCGCCTTTGACGTAGTTACTTCTGTGGCAGAACAGCTAGAGTAGTTGGGGCAAATAGTGCGGTGGAACTCGATGTTGTTCGTGGCTGCCCGCAGGGTTCCATCTGCGGTCCATTTATATGGAAACTAATGATGGACCCGTTATTACGGCAGCTAAGTGACCAGTGCAAAGTTTGCGCGTATGCTGATGACCTACTCATCATGGTTGAGGGCCCCTCTCGTTTCCAGGTGGAACAGAGGGTTCTGGCCATGATGACAATAGTTAGGCAATGGTCGGAACATGTCGACATAGATGTTGCTGTCGATAAGACCAACATGATGCTATTGCGGGGTAGATTATCTCGCAAGCCTCTTGTTCGTTTGTCTGATGGGTCTGCGCTCAGGTGCGTCACCGAGGTGAAGTACTTGGGTGTTGCCATGGGAGAGCGAATGAACTATTAGCCTCATTTGGATAGGCTGGGAGGGAAGCTGGTTAGCGCTGTCGGCCAGCTTAGACGAGTGCTGAGGAGTGACTGGGGGCTTAGCAGACGAGCTGTTCGTATCGTCTATCAGGGGCTGTTTGTTGCTATGGCAACTTACGCTTCCTCTGTGTGGTACGAATCGGTGAAGTCTGCATTCGGGTACCGTAAGATCCTCTCTTGTCAGAGAGTGGTGTTATTGGCTTGCATGCCAGTGTGTCGTACGGTTTCGACAGAGGCCCTTCAAGTACTGATGGGTGCTGCCGCGCGACGGAATTCAAGGCCAGGAAAGGGTATGCACTTATGGGAACGAACTGGCCCATTGAGGGGGTAGAGAGCATGAGTAGGGCCGAGTTCAGGGGGCTCTTGGACGAATGTGTCTTGTCAAGATGGCAAACACGTTGGGAAGAGAGTCAGAACGGACGTGCAACATTTAGGTTTTTGCCAGATTTTAGGTACGTTGGAAGAAACCCTGACTTTGGTTTTAACCTCTGCCTTGGTTTCTTGTTGACGGGACATGGGTCACTCAATGCCTTCCTGCATAAGAGAGCCCTGTCCGATCGCGAGTCGTGCAATTGTGGTGCACCAGTCGAAGACTGGCGGCACGTTTTGTGCGAATGTCCCTTATATGCAGATATAAGGGACCTACAGGGATTAGCGATAACAAGGTCTGGGGATGACTGGGTGGTTAGCAATATGCTCTCTACACAGGGTGGTTTGGCTAGTGCAACGGTGTTTGCTTCCATAGAGTTTGCTCCGCGGAGGGCTACTGTGACGTAGTTGGGGGAAGTGGGTCTGCTGACCTTTTCACGGCAGTCTGACCTGGGGGTTGAGCAGCTGTGGGACTGTTCGGATTATGCTGATCCCGCAATCCCGTTCAGCTTGATTGTTGGCAGCTGTGTGCTCGTTTGCGGGGGCACCAGTCGCTGGGCCGCAAGGGTTTGAAACTGGAAGTAGATTTTATACAGAGTTAGATTATCTACGCAGTTTGACCAGAGGCTTTGTCTGGTACTGGGAGTGGTAGGGATACACACGGGCAGGTCTGGGGTTCGTGCCCTGTCATCTGTATCTTGCTGATCTCTCGGGGGGTACGGACAGGCATGGGGTCTTCCCTATGTCTATATTTCATGGTTGCCGTTCACCGTCGCCGAACGGAAGGTTTGAAGTTTTCCCCTCCCCCCTCCGGTGAGGATACTGCATCCTTGCAATGTAGTATCGACCGTTCCATCTACCTGGGGTATCCGTGCCTGCAGGTATGTAAAAATGTCCAGTCTGTATCTCTTGCCACAGGGCGACCAATCCCGTGAAGCATGGTGTATAAATCACGATTTGGTAGTAGCTTTGCTGCGCAGCTCCAACCGATGAGTTTGGCCGGTAGCGTGGGGATCAGGAGGCCCCGGGACTGAGTTCCCGCCTAATCATTTGGTGTAGGACCCCTAGTGGGAGCATCACGCGGGTTGTGGTTGATACCAAAATCGCTGGTAGAGACTTTGTGCTCGAATGTGGAGTTGCATTGCAACCGGGTGCTACAGACCCATAGGGTAGCAGAGGTGGTAAGAGAGGCCTCACCTCCGCCAATGGGGATTATGTTCCATACTAGCATAATCAATTTGGTATCTCCTGGCTGCGAAGAAAGGGCTGCCAATATGTGTTAATAGCACAATTGTCAGCCCCTTTTCCTAGATAGCCCAAGTTTTTACTTGGCTATCCCAGGGGGGCGTTGGCAATCGCATTGTAATATGCCCAGTGTGTCGCACACCGTGGGTAAGGCCTTCACGGCGAGACTCACGTTAAACCCTCGTGGACTTCTGTCTTCGACCCCAAACACCCTGCCACTAGGTGCTGCGGCCGAAGACAGAAACAATGTTCGGTCTATCACTTGCTCCAACTCTGTCAGATTGTTATACCGATAGAGGCCGCCACCGGTTTCTCGGAGACTTTTCTTATTATCCGCTATCTTCTTCTTAGTCCGAGACTTCAAGTCCGCCCACGTCTGAAAATAAAATGAGTATTAGTTACATATTCAAACTTATTACAGACGAATGGAAAAAGATGATGAAAGATGTCCATAGACCTTTCATGAAGAAAAGTCGATGTCCACCGAGTTTTCATGAACAAAAATTGATGTTCTTCATGAAAAGCCAATGTCCATTAACTTTTCTTCATGAAAATTCGATGGACATCGACTTTTCTTCATGAAAACCCGATCTACTTCATATTTTCATGAAGAAAAGTTAATGGACATTGGCTTTTCATGAAGAACATCAACTTTTTTTCATGAAAACTCGATGGACATCGACTTTTCTTCATGAAAAGTCTATGGATATTGACTTTTCTTTATGAAAAGTCTATGCACATCAATTTTTCATTTCCTCGCAGCCATCGTCACAGCGGCTGTGACACAGCAACACAAATACAAACCAACCTTCTTCCATTCGGCAACGGTACGTGTTGGTGGTCCTAAGGAGTTCAGCCGTTTGCGTAATTTATGCCATTCGTTTTCGGCCGAAAATTTGTTGCCTCCGAATACCGACGTTCCCCTGGCAAACTCAGGATTCTCCTCCATGTGCCCCACCAGTGTCTGCAGCTGCTGCATTGTTGATTTTTTTAAACTGGAAGAGCAAAATATTAGTAGATTATTATTAATTATATTATTTTATACTTACCATTTACTTTCCATCGTTTATATTTTTATTTTTGCAAATATAATTGTTTTATTTGTCTTCATTCGACGACAAAATAACAAGTGAGTGATTTTGACATTTGCGTTCGCAGAGTTGACAGCTCGTTCGAGATAGAGAAACGCAATTTTGTATGGAAATGCTTACGTTTTCGTTCGAGTCGTGGTTCGCGTAGAAGTGGAGTTAGAGAAACGCAAATCAGTTTTCATTCGCTTAGAATGCGAACGAAAGCTGTCGTTCGAGATAGAGAAACAGGCCATATATTTGTGAGCTCCTAATTTGATAATCTTTTCATTTAGGGCTATTTCCGAATAATTCTTAATGTTGGCTAGTTATAGGCACACTCCAGACGTAGACGGCACTAATGTATTGACCTTTGTAGAATACTTTTTCTTTCAAACGGTGAGGCAAGTAACATTGACCTTTGTATTGGAAGTCCCTATGTGACTTTAATTTAGAATTGTGTTGCTGCCCTGAAATCCACCGATACGTTCCTGCATAGGGGAGACATATGAAAAAAAATTTTCATGGGGCTTCGCAACAATTTATATTTGATTTTTATTGTCGTTCTTTCCTTTTCAACGCATTTGTGACATTAGTCTGGGTAATAAATGTGAAAGTCCTTCGGAAAATTATTTAAAAGAAGAAAAGGAAGAATTCGTATCAGTAAATATGTTGTTGTAGCAAACTGTATTTGTAATGTAGAGTTGCAGCACTAAGTTGCGATAAATTTACTAACTTAAATGAAAGTATTTGTACTATCAGTCGTTGGTGTCGCTAATATTATAATGTAGAAAATGTACGGAATTGCATATATTACTTATGGTTGTTTCTGTATCCCGAACGAAAATCCAAGCGAACGAAAGCGAGTCACTCGAATTCGACTCAAATTGGGTTTCTGTATCTCGAAAGCTTTCGTTCGCCTGCACTTACGAATGTCAAATTTCGACTTTTACGTACTTGTGAATAGCATTATTGCCAGCTCGAAAATCTTGCACTTTTTTTGCCGTTTCCCCTAAAGGTAGTAAAAATTATACTAAATTGTTCGGAGGTAAATGCAACTCTACTTGGAAGCGATCAGCTGCAAATGATAAAAAAGGAGAAAATAATAACAATAAACAAATCGGAAGTGTTTACTATTTGTAAATTTTTAGTTTTGTGTGCGAAAATATTAAATCGTGTAATAATGGATTTATCCATTGGAAATCATTTTTTGGAGAACAGCGACGATGCTGAGGACGATGTGTAAGTAAGTCGTAGACGTTTGCGAGATATGTTCAACGTTTTGGAGATGCCAGGAAGCCAGTAAGTACATACATACGCAAATATGTTGCAGTGATTAATGTGGAAACTTGTTGAAATATTAGGTTCGTTGCCAATTTCCGAGTGTCGAAAGCAATGTTTAGGGTATTGCTAGAGAAAATGGAATCGGCAAGCGTGCCGTCCTTTAGAAGCACGCATATACGGAGCGACGCCAAGCTGGCAACTTTTTTGCGGTTCTTGGCCACAGGAAGCTACCAACATACTGTGGGCAATGAAATCGTGTCCTCAACATGCAAGTCCACCGTCCGTAGGATTATTACAGAGTGCCTGGATTTTTTCGTGAGTCACATTTGCACTCACTAGAGAAGGCCATAAAAATCATTAATGCGTGTTGTGCATTGCACAACATGTGTATATTATATAAATGCACCGCACCAGAAATACAGGTATGTTCCAAAAAAGTAGTGGAATTAAAGTAAAATACGATTTGAAAAGTTAACATTTTGTTTTGGATGTTCTGCAAATGAAGTGATTTGTTGTTTCATTTTCTCATGTGAAATGAAGTTCGAAAACAGAATTTAGTTATTAAACTAAACTACTATTTGTGCTTTTTTTGCATAAAATTAAAGGATAAATAAATAATAAGGACAAATAAATAAACAAAGGAAAAATAAATAATTAACACGGTGTTAGTGTCCACTATATACCAAACCAATAAATACGCAAGAGCAAAATTGCAACGGCGGATTTTGCGGGATCACTCAAACTCTCTGGATATAGGCGACACTACATAAGTACACACATGTATGTACTTACATAAGTACATTCAATATACTTTTAATAAAAACTATTAGGTTTTTACAAAATTATCGCATCAACAAAGATGCATTTCGTAACATTTTACATTGCATAAAATTGAGACTGCCCAAGTCATCCATTCCGGCAGAACTGCAGCTTGCTGCCACATTAAGATTTTTAAAGGAGGATTGCAACGAGGGGTCGGAAACGACACTAATGTGGCCTTAGCACGGAGCATCACCTGCAAAATTTTAAATCGAGTGCTTATTGTTCTAGAAAAATATATTTTTCCTTGAAAATGACAGTTGATGAACAAAATTTGTCTAAGCGCCACTTCGTGCAAAAATTTGGTATTCCCGGTGTAGTAGGATGCACTGATGGAACTCACGTGGAAATTACTAAGCCGCAAAAAGATTCCACAATTCTTCCAATTTTACATGGTCCCCTTTTTCCAGGTCTGAATTGTTTTGCATAAAACGTAGCATTATTGCATCCTGCGTTGTATTCTTGTGCTTTCCTCTTCAAACAAGAAAAATTTTTATTCAACCAAAGGAATCTGACCACTTTTATTTATTATACTTACATGCTTACTTGCAAAAATTTTTGTTTCACAAAAAAAAATTTCAAAGTATTTTTAAACCACTTCTTTTTGCCTAAAAGTGGTTTCTAGAACAATGTAATTCACTACGATTTGATGTTCGAAAACAAAACAGAAATGAAAAGTAAAAAGTAAAATTCAGAACACCCAAGTGTCAAATTGAAGAGATTTCAAACTACTTTTACTTCAAAGTAGAATCTGGAACATACCTTAAAGATACCAAAAGGCAATAGAGGAAGAAGAAGACGAAGGTGAAGAAGAAGATGTGGGAGCCGTAGCAATACGGCAAAATATTGCCATAAATTTATAGAAACAAGCGTTTAGTATAAGAAAAATCACAGAATACATTTTATTAATTAAACTTATGAAACAAATTAAAAAAAATGTTTTTCTATTTTTGGGGATCATTATTTTTTGAAATATTTATCAATAGTTTCTAAAATTTTTGCTGTATTTTCTTCTATAGCCCTTAAGCTTTCCGCTTGGGCTTCAGCGGCATCAGGACTTCTCTCCGCTGCTTCGGCTTGGACTTCAGCGGAATCGGCTATTCTTTTTTTATTTATTCATTTTTTTTCATCAATAGAGGAAAACCTCTTATAGACTACACAGAATTATTATAATAATCAAGAAAAAAAATATATTCAGGTATGTGATACAAAACGTTTTCGATTTAAAATCGATGCAAAAACGAAGAAAGTTGTGATGCACATCTTTTTATCGATTTCATTTCGGTTTGAGCTGAAATCGATTTCGATTTCATTTTCCATTTCGTTCTATGGAAAATATGGATAAGAAAGGTGTGATAGAAAACGAATTACCGTTTTCATTTACGGTTTTAAATCGAGTAGTCTTTGTGTGGCGATTTTGCAAAGTCGCATTTCTTTATTCGGAAGAAAAATAATAAATTGCGAACAATTTAAAACTCAAGTGAAGAAAATTTGAAATGTAGGTATTTATATCAACACCTGGAATTCTGTATTTATCAAAAAAATGTTTTTTGGACTTCAACATTTCTTGTGGCTCAGCGGAAAGTTTTATCCAGTATTGGCACAACACCTGCTCCAGGAGAACAACCATGCGTCCAAATATTTTAGAAAATGTGGTGCGGTGCATAGCTATGGCAACATCATTCCCCACAGAGCGTTGAAAACAGCCTTCAGCGAAAAATCTGAGCGTTGCTGCCAACTGGATTGCTAATGGAATGGACCAGGGTGTAACACTTGTCCCAAGTTTATCCATTATCCAAATAAAGGCTTCTTTATTTAAGCAAAAGCATTCTACAAAACTGTAAACAATTATGTATTACTGAAACCTTGGGATAACACATTTGGTTTAGTTTTTCCCCGGCAAATCTAGTGGGTTGGAAGCATCGCGTAACTTTTTCCTTTTAATATTTTCTTCTTTATTTGATGCATCACTTAAAATTGCGGACACTGCGACAATAAATGCCATGTTATAAAATTATTTTTCAGCTTACACTTGTTAATTTGATTCTTGTTGTGCAATCACTTGTATTTTAAAACGTAAACAAATGCTCTAAGTTGTATTTTGCAAAAGAATATGGTGGAAATGAAACACAACTGGAAAATGAAATCGATACGATTTCTGTCACAGCTAAAATCTGTTCGTTTTGGTACTTCGTTTTCATTTGAAAACGAATCGATTTGCATCATATACCCCATTAAAAACATTATTAATTAGGATTTAAAGCCATAAACAATTTTTGCTTAAAACTAATTCTAGAAATGTTATTAAAAATATCACAATAAATAAGGACAGAATTACATATTTCAGAGCAATGATTTAGATGTTCTTTTTGAGCATATTTTGAGCTAATCAGAAAATTTCGAAAATGAAAATTCTCGCGTAATGATCTCATAGGTGCGTAAAAATTGATACGTTCCAACAAAGCAGTGCAATTAATATGTCCATGTATCAAATCACGTATGAAGTTAACTGAATAAATTTTACGCCGACATTCTAAAGAACTCAAAGTGAAAAGGGCACAGCGAGTAGTGTAACTTGGTTTATCAATTTGCCAATTTAATTTAAAAAATACGTATCTGGTAAAATTTTTCTGAACTCTCTCAATTCTAATAGAATGACATCTGAAAATAGGATTCCAGATAATGTAACAATACTCCAAATGAGGACGAACTAGGGCATTATAGAGAGCCTTTAATGTAAAAGGATCAGAAAATTCAACTGTGTTACGTTTAAGAAAGTCCAACATTGAGTAAGCTTTGGAAATAATAAAATCAATATGATCGGTAAAATGTAATTTTCGATCAAGAAAAATTCCAAGGTCCTTGATCAAGGATACTCGTACCAGACCGACTGACCTAATTTTATAATTAAAACTGATATTAATATTAATTCTGTAAAGCGAAAAGATTTGACATTTTTTTATATTCAAAACAAGATAATTAGCATCACACCAATCAGCTAATGCATCAATATCTTGTCGTAAAAGGTAACAGTCACTTAAATTAGAAATGGATCGAAATAATTTGAGATCATCCGCGAAAAGTAAAGATTGCGAGAAACTAATAGTTTTGGGTAGGTCATTTATAAATAGCAAAAAAAGAAGAGGCCCTAAATAGCTCCCTTGTGGCACTCCAGACGTTACATGAAATTGATAAGAATAGTTAGAATTAATTTTGACTATTTGGAACCGATTGGACAAGTAGGATGTAATCCATTGTAAAAATTTTTACGAGAAACCTAACTTCTAAAGTTTATTGCAGAGAGCAGTGTGGTTGACTTTTTCAAACGCTTTAGCAAAATCAGTATAAATAACGTCAGTTTGCAATTTTCTGTCAAAGTTCTGAAAAACATAATTACAAAAAAGGGAAAGATTAGTGGTAGTGGATCTGCCAATACGAAAGCCATGTTGATTATCACAAAAAATATTATTAAGTATAGGTTTAATTTTTATAGTAACAATTTTTTCAAGCAGTTTAGGTATACACTGAATTTTAAGATAAGCCTATAATTACTAATATCTTGTTTACACCCCGATTTATGTATAGGAACCACATGGGCGATCTTCCAACAATCAATAAACTTGCCAGTTGATAATGAGGTTTGAAAAATTAAAAGAAGGGGATAACTTAGAGAATTAGAACATCTTTTCAATAAAAGATTACAAATCCCTTCTATATCCAAAGACGTCTTAATGTCTAGTTCAGAAAGGGCAGTTTCCACATCAGAGCAATTTAATTCAATGTTAGATATATCGAACAATGGTTCCAAATGAGTATGGAAATTATTCATATTACAATCGCTGGAATAAACGGACTTAAAAAAGTCTGCAAAAAGATTACAAATTTCAGTTGGTTTAGAGGACCCATTTCCACAGTAAAATATATAAGAAGGTAAACCATTCGATTTTCTTTTAGAGTTAACAAAGGTCCAGAATAATTCACTGTTCTGTTTTAAAGAGGTTTCTGCCATTAATATATAAGACTTATAAAGAAATGAATTCAGGGTATTAAAATCATTTTGGCAATGTTTATAAATAGTTTTTAAATCCAAGTTACTCTTATCCTCGCGAAAACGTTTATAAGCTTTATTTTTTTTTTTTTTTTTCAAGTTAGTTAATCGCTTGTTATACCAAGGTGGATTACGATTAGACCTAATTATTTTTTCGGAACGAATAAACTGAAGCCTTCATAAAGAATTTTTAAGAACAATGAATACATATTAATTAGATTAGACTCCTGAGATAAAGAGGTCCAATCAATACGATTGAAATAAGAATTTAACGAAGCAAAATCAGCGTTTTTGAAATCATAATTTTGTTCAAAATCAGGTAAAATCAAATCAGAACAAATGGAAAAATCAACAATAACCGGAGAGTGATGAACAGAATTGCCAAAAATTGGAACGACTGGTGACGAAACTTCCGAGACTAGTTCTTTATCGACCAATACTAGATCAAGCAATCGAGAATTTTCATTATAAATATTATTAATTTGAATTAAATTTTGTATACAAAAAAAATTAAAAAACAAAGAATCGATGTTCGAGTTAACATGAAAAGGAACAAGGTTATTACAATTATTCCATGATAAATGACCAAGATTAAAATCCCCAACATAAATTGGGTATTGGTAAGGTTTTAAATTATTTAAGTGAAAATTACAATTCTTAAAATGGGTTTCATAAATTTTGAACGGACTGTTTGGAGGAATATAGCTTACAATTAAAATAATTTCAAAGTTACCCGCAAAAGTTACAACAACAATAATCATATCAATGTCAGTATTAGGCAGTTCATATTAAAGGGGTAAGATTTTAACAGTGAGACGGGTTCTAACAGCAATCAACGTATACGCCCGGTTTTTACTTTACATCGATCTTTACGAACAACATTATAAAAATTACAGTCAACCACTTCAGAAGTGTTATGGTGCTCATTAAGCCAAGTTTCACAAATAACAACAATATCGTAATCAAGAGCAGACGACTTCACATAAAAATCTTCCAATCTAGTTCTTAAACCGCCAACATTTTGGTAATACAATGAAAATGTTTGATCACCTTGAATCTGTTGGCTGGAAATTAGTAGTTTTTTGAATGTGAAGAAACTGGAGAGACTAATTGATGAGCTTGTCTCCTCGGCCTCTCCACGAACTCATGAATTATTACCCCAGGAGGCCAAAAGTCATTTGATAACATTTGATGAAACAGCACTTCAGGAGGCGTAATTTAAAATGAAGACACTTCCCGTGCCCCATTAAATTTAAACTTTCGGCAATAAACTTTGTCAAGATCAACTCCCGTGTTGATTCTCGATACTATGTAATCCAAAATGTTTTGTTCAAAGTATCGGTTGCAAGCCAAGACACAAAAATTGATTTTTTTACAATTCGGCTTACTACCACTAGCTGAACCGAATTAGTGGACAACAACGATGAAGGTTGAGTAGAGGCCAAAGCAGTAGATGAGGCAGTTACAGAATTGGAGGCGGCAGTGACAGTCGAGACGGATGTAGCTGTTGCCCCGGTTTCAGTAAATGGAGGCACAGGCACTTTTTGTTGCATTCGTCAGCTCCCTAGATATTGCCGCGTTTTCCTCGATGGACATCGACTTTTCTTCATTAAAACTCGACCTACTTCATATTTTCATGAAGAAAAGTTAGTGGACATTGGCTTTTCATGAAGAACATCAACTTTTCTTCATGAAAACTCGGTGGACATCAACTTTTCTTCATGAAAACTCGATGGACATTGACTTTTTTTCATGAAAACTCGATGGACATCAACTTTTCTTCATGAAAACTCGATGGACATCGACTTCTCTTCATGAAAATTCTATGGATATTGACTTTTCTTCATGAAAAGTCTATGCACATCAATTTTTCATTTCCTCGCAGCCATCGTCACAGCGGCTGTGACACAGCAACACAAATACAAACCAACCTTCTTCCATTCGGCAACGGTACGTGTTGGTGGTCCTAAGGAGTTCAGCCGTTTGCATAGTTTATGCCATTCGTCTTCGGCCGAAAATTTGTTGCCTCCGAATACTGGCGTTCCCCTGGCAAACTCAGGATTCTCCTCCATGTGCCCCACCAGAGTCTACAGCTGCAGCATTGTTGATTTTTTTAAACTGGAAGAGCAAAATATTAGCAGATTATTGTTAATTATATTATTTCATACTTACCATTTACTTTCCATCGTTTATATTTTTATTTTTGCAAATATTATTGTTTTATTTGTCTTCACTCGACAACAAAATAACAAGTGAGTGATTTTGACATTTGCGTTCGCAGAGTTGACAACTCGTTCGATATAGAGAAACGCAATTTTGTATTATAATGCTTACGTTTTCATTCGAGTCGTCATTCGTGTAGAAGTGGAGTTAGAGAAACGTAAATCAGTTTTCATTCAGTTAGAATGCGAACGAAAGTTGTCGTTCGAGATAGAGAAACAGGCCATTAGTGTTTTCTTATCTGTGAGCATTCTTTACATTGGAAATATTACGTTGTCCATAGGATGTAATAAACTATGTAAAGGTATACTTGTCCATGCATAATACACACATGTGGTTATAGTGTGTACTACGCAGGATAGATACCCTTATCATAGAAACATGCGTGAACGACGCGAGGGTTCATAAATGCGTGCAATTTTCCCAACATTTCCATTTTTAATTTCGAATTCGTATGGTTGCATTTTGAATCGCATAATGTAATAATATAGTTGTTTTGCCCCTTTAGGCAAATGATTTAACATTTTAAAATAATATGGTACTTTCCATACAAATTCGGGGATTTAACAAAGTCGACTAATTCCGCTTTGGTACATCTGATTCATATAAAATGTGCGCAGTCGTAATATATAGTTTTACATAATTTTGAAATTGGAAGAGTAAATCCACCCTTTTCGGATTTCCCTAAACAAATAGCCCTTGCCATAATATATCATGCTCTTCATACCTTTTGAAACGCTGTTAGCGTAACCTGCAGATCCGGGGTTAATTTTGCGATTTCTTATTGTACGCCATACATTACCATTTGCCTTTTTACCATTACCTTTTCAAGCTTTGAACAGGATAATATTATTTAACTCAAATTGACCGGAAATTGCATATTACGTGTTGACAAACAGATAGTTGGTTTGTCGCTATTTTTTCTTGTAAAATGTGCAGGTTCGAATTAGAAAATAGTCAGTTTATGCTCATAGTTTGTAGCCGATATAAGTGGTCCGCAGCGGCTCGACTGTTATGTACGGCAGCAGTTAAACATCGGCTCAGGAACTGTTATTTTTATTCACATACTGATTTATAAATTGAACACATTTGAAGCAAATTGGACGTTTTTAGATAACGCTGACAGATTTAATATAATTTTAATAAAATGTGGTTAAATTTTCATATTAAAAATTCGGCAGTTTTTCTCTCGGTGATAGATCTGTAACTCACCAAATGTCAAAATTCCTGCTCCAAGCAGTTATGAAACATTCACCGTATTTAAGAACAATATTACATCAGATTGAAAAAATAAAAGAATTCCACTTGCAGAATTTGAAGCAACTTCAAGAACTTCGCTTTTCTTGGTGTTAGAATGGAGAAAATTTTTTTAAATGTTTCATTTGTCAAATGGAAAAAATTGTGAATATCAATTTTACCATTATTCGGAAAAGCGCTAGAAAAACTACAAATTATAAGCGAATACGCTTATTGATGCGGAACGAGTTGAACATTTAATTAGATTTTGGTATTCAAAGCATTAAATATGGCTGCAGCGAATTGCCCAAGTTTGAAACCTCTAACAATTATTGGCTCCCAATGCAAAAAAGACGAAGAATCGAAGAAAATCTTAAATGCGCAGACTTTTCACACAACTTCAACATGATCACGCAATGAAAAATGAAAGCGACTGGTATGTGCGTCATGTTTACGACGAAAGTGGGGTAATAAGAGAAACTAATTAAGGTGGGAATACACGACATGTATTTTACATATCGCATGTCACTTTTACATACCAAAAAATTATGCATGCCGTGTGGCCCCTGTCAAACATGCCATATGTACCATGCCATATGCAATACATATGGCAATTTTTGAAATAGAGCATGCTCTATTTTTGTATGTAAACCGTATCGCCGTCAGCTGTTTTATTATAAACAACAAAGCGTCAAGTGTTCAACAACTACAAAAAAAAAAAAATAAATAAAATAAAAATAATTTAAAATGAATAGACAAAACGCAAAAGTAAGTAATTTATTAACAGTATAAATAAAAGTATTAATGATTGCTTTTAAAACAAATGTATCATAACAACATCAGCTGTTAATGACAATGCTATGTGGTTTACACATGTACGTTTGAACACATAAAATTGAACGCCGCGTTTTTTTCATAATTTTGACAGACATACGAAAAACAGACGGGTCAAAAAAGTGACATGCGATATGTAAAATACATGTCGTGTATTCCCACCTTTAGATAAAACAAAAACAATGACATTTATGGTACAACAGCTCGGCGATTTGATGACGAATATTTGTGAAAATAAAAATAGGCCTGTAATTTAGAAATTATATAAGCTTTTAAGATCTAAAATAAATGATTTAAAAATTATGGTTAAAACTCTTAACGACAGACGGTTTTGAAATGACTGCATTATAAGTGGTGTAAATGTGTCTGATGATGATGTTCTCCTTATTGTTATTAACACAACGAAGAAAGTTGCTGTGAAGTAAGACGAAAGTGTCTCAAAAAGAGAGAAAAATGGTCAAGAGACAGTTGTCTTAAAGTTCTTATCGAGGTATTATTCTCCGTTCCGCAAAGCCGATTTTACGCCAGAAAGAAGAAGCAAAATCAATCTTTGTGAATTGCTTCCATAAGTATTATGTATAGGCATATTATGTATAGGCATACATAATTTATTTCGCTCTGGAAACAAAGTTGAGATGATTATAGAGCCGAATGAGTAAGATGACCCCGCTCTGTTCGTTACTGTCTTTGCGCGATAACTCCATAACTTTATTTATTTTGGTTACTATTTCCACAGACTATAGTATAGTAAGTTGATGAATAATGTATGAGTACCGTTACTCATGACGTTAAAAACGCTAAAGTATTAAAGTCCGACGTTGGGAAAGAGGGTCAAAGTTATGCTCTCGAGTGAACATTATAAGCGAGCGAAATTCACTCCAGAGCAAAATGAGTTTTCTATGTGTATATGTTGTCTCTGATAGAACGTAGAGAAGTGTAGATACACTGAGGAGAATACCTAAGTAATAAGAAAACAGAATATCGTTACGGCTGTACCAACAACGCTCGAGAAGATGTAAATTTCACTCAATTTAGATAAAATGTGCACTCAAAGCATATTGTTCCCAATAATTTGGTAGACTTTGGGCCCGTTTGTAAGAACATGGATAAAAACGTGAAATTTATGAATATACATACAAAATGTGTTACGGATGCTCTTTGCCGGTCGGTGTGGGTTGATGGGAAAACGGGAGGGTTGAAAGTGTATGCGGAATTGTGGGTTAATACATAATATTGACGTAATTGTTTTACATACTTGGAAGTTGAAAATTCCCTTGATGAGGCCGCATTCCTCAAAGAAGTTATTGTTAGTTGAAAAGATTTTATTTTCACAATATGAGCCCAACATATTATCCAGTTAGTGATTTCAGAGCAGTCTGGAAACATTATCCACATGATTTTTATTAAGATATAAAATATGCTTTCTCTATGTAGAAATAACACTATATCAGACGTCGCTTTTGTCTATTATAGACAAAATAAAGGAGAATAAGAAATATCTGTCCACCGGCCAATGCGGATTTAAATTGGGGTTTGAAACGAATGAAGCAGTCGTGTAGTATATTATGAAATATATCTGCGAATACTTGGACCAAGAGTACATTGGCGCTCCTGAAATATTTTATGACATTACTTGCATAGTATCTCAATTACTTAGTTAATTAAATCTTAAAAAAATACTTGGAGTTATTAATTTTTATCATAATCTGTTATTAAATTTTTTCGTTATATTATAGAGTAGCTGTAAATTCCAATTTAAGTTATAATTCCGTATTTTAGGACGGAAAACATACATAGTGAAAAATTCTAAAAAGTGGAGTAGATCGTCATACTGTAAATCATATTTTTTAAGTTACACAAACTTTTTTATAAAGCCGAGTGTCCACTAGCAAGTTTTCTTGCAGAAGTTGCTTCCAGAAGTGACTTCCAGAAGTTTTTGTCGTGTAAACACGTATTAGAAGTCGTGTTCGTTGCTTGCGGAAGAAGTCAAGTATACGTCGCGTTTTGCTTTGTGGTTTTTTTTTTTTTTTGATTTTTTGTTGAAGTAAATAAAAATGGAAAATAATAAATTTATTTGGAGTAAGGAAAAATCCTTGTGGTGAAATAAAATATTCAGAAAATTAGATACGAACATTTTTTGGATCTTGTGCTTCACTGCGTGAATTATGTAGTTGAAGTGGTAACATGTTAATTTCTGGCATCATTTCTGTACGACACTGTTCTTGATTACCGGTTACAGGACAACCAAATCCCATAGGCGACGCATATTGTGAATTGCGACTTAACAGGCAGTTATGAAGAGCGCAAATGGCCTTAACAATTTTTTTGCTTTTTCTGGACTTAAAAGAATGGGCTTACGTAAAATTCGAAACCGAGCTGCAATTTGTCCAAAAAATTTTTCAACCACATTTCTGGCCCTAGAAAGGCGATAATTGAAAACACGATTTTGCAGTGGCTGATTCTTGAAAGGAAATGGCTTCATAATATATTTCTTAAAAGCAAATGCGTCATCTGCAACAATAACGTATGGACTTGGAATAGTTCTACCAGGAAGTGCCCGTGGAGATGGCAAATGCAATGTATTTTGTTCCAGGCATTTCGATAATTGACAATTATTATAAACTCCTCCGTCCGAAATTCTACCATTACACCCCACATCAAAGTAAATAATCTCATAATTAGGTCCAATCAACGCCAACAGAACAATGCTATGTGTGCCCTTATAATTGAAGTAAACACTGCCTTCTCTCTTTGGTGCCTGTATCACAACATGTTTCCCGTCCATAGCAGCTAGGCAATTGGAAAAATTCCATTTATTGTCAAATCCGTTGGAATATTGGATCCTATCTTCTTCCGTTGATGGAACCTAACAAAAAAAGTGTAATCCTCAGTAAATGCTTTTATGTTCTTGATTTCCTTTAAGGAGCTTTCAATTACATTGGACAACGATGAAAATACCACCGATCAGTCCCAAAAATTGGAAGAAGTACCACGAAAACGCCCGAAAAAAAACCCTTTCACAAAAAGATCAACATGACGCCGTACTAGAAAATGCTCTGCAAATGATGCAAAAACCAACTGATGAATATCAAATATTTGGTGACTTTGTAGCCTCAGAATTGCGAGGTTTGAAAAAATATGAGAACAAGCGTAAACTTAAACGATAGATTCAACAGGTTATTCTAAAAGTGACAGATGAAGACGACGAATCCAACAGCGACACAATACTACTTAGTACAGATACAACTGCAAGCTGCAGTCAACCATCAACAATACTGCCACAGTTATTCTTAACTTCGGACAACGCACAAGGTATTATTGGAAAATGATTTTTCTACAATTTATTTTAAAACTTACCTTCAAATATTTAAATTTCAGACATTGGTACAGAGCATCGCAACATTCCGATACAATTTGCACTAAATTTAAAATACTTATGAAAATAAAATGAATTAAAAATATTTTGTTGTTCTTTATAAATAAAATGATTTAAAAAATATTGTATTTGTTATTTTCTTACCTGCTGCCAAAAATCGAAGTGTAACTAAAAGCCGGTCCTTGGGAGGTATAGCCAATCTCATTTAAGTATCCTCCTTTTGAATACTTGTTTGAATTAAAGATAAAATGTATTCAAAATCAGCATTCGACATTCTCAGAAAATTTTTTAGCTGCTTGGAATCTTCACTCCGCAATGTATTTTGGAATCTTAAATCTACTCGTCGCAGCACCCAATCTCTCACCCAAACTCTTCTTTTTGTTTCTTTTTTTTTAATTAGTTATTTCTTTCTTATTAAATATGCTGCGATGGCAGCTGCCACTCTTGTTTTGCCACAAGACATTTTTATACTGTCATTCTTTAAAGAATCTAAATCTACTGCAAGCTGTACTCACATTCTGTGTAAACAAGTTGCTGCAAGTTCGTCGTAAAACTTCTACAAACTACTTCTGGAATCAAACTTCCGCAAGTTTTGGTTTCAGTGGAAACACTTCAGCAAATACTTGCAGAAGTTCTTCCGCAAGTAACTTGCTAGTGGACACTCGGCTTAACATTAATATTGTAAAGTACAATGCATTTGTTATTGAATTATGCAGAAGATACGTTGTAATATTGCAATTTAATCAAATCGACTTTAACGCTTAAAATTACAATCCTGAGTAAATAAATTAAATTAAATTTAAATATCAAAAAATATTATAAATTCGTTTGGCAGATTTAACTCTATTTGAAAAAATTAGCACATGCTTACTATCAAAATGTAACGAAATTTGCCACAAGTGGAGTTAAATTTGTATAATCGGTATATTTGTGTGTCATTTCCTTAATCCTCTTGTTGTTTTAATGTCTTTATTTAACCACTATTGCCCTTCAAGTACTAAAGAAACAATCGCCGCAACACTAGTTCCGTTTAAAAGCAACAGAAAGTGTTTGCAATATTTCATTAAAAACAATCCTGTATTAGATTCGAATGCCAAATTTTCAGTTTGCCAATTACAGTTAATAGCTATTAGCTATTATTCATGGTACAAGAAAGTAAAAAACATTACCCCTGGGAAGCAAACATCTCTGTAATAGCTTTCCCAAATCAAATTTTCCGTGGAGTTACACACAGATCCCTTACATTAAGAAAGGAAAGTTATAAGAAAATATAGTTCTCTCTGGATAAATATCACGTGGAGGATTGTTTACGGAAGGCTCTATTCGGATAAAACATTGTGGTCAAGTTTTGAGTGGAATTAAAATTTTTTCCTAACAGCCCTTTCCAACTAATAATAATGTCTTTGGGGAACATGGCCTCATTAAGACAATTTCCAATTACAAAATATGTCACACGGACTGGCATAGAGCGACTGGAATACATCTTATGTTTTCATTCATTTATATTTTTAGTCCCGTTTCGTGATTTATTCTGTGAGATCTACCTATATCACATGCTAGGTTGTTTCGAAAATATACCGATGAATGTGCTGAATGTGTTTGAAAATGACTCAATCAAGACCGTGTATAACTTTAACGGCTTTTCTTAGCTTAGGGTTCAAACTCTGATTAGTACAGGAATTTTGGCATTTGGTTCAATATAAAACAAATTTGCTTGAACAAGGAAATAAATCTAAGGAAAATTAATTTGTTCAAATCTACTATTTGCGGTCAACATTGCAGTTTTTCCATGTAATGATAACTTCAACTTTCACAAACAGGAATTCCGTTTGAGGCCGATGTCAGCCTTTAAGCAGAAAATTCAACATTTAACAGTAATACAGAGTCATTTCAAATGAACATTCTTCGAAATAGAATTAATTGTGACAATTTGCTGATGCAAGAATTTTGACATTTGGTGCATTTACATTTAGGCTTAAATATAGTTAAGCACAACAGTCCATAAACGAAAAAAAACTTTTATGGAATAGAACACATTAATAATAAAAAGTACATAGTCCTATAAGTGCGGGTACTCATATTTGTTGAGGGTTTTAAATATCAAATTCTTTTTAATATTAGGAAATGTTAATGAAACAAAAAAAAAAAAAAACAATTTCTTAATTAAAACTTCGTAGGCAACTACACATATTTTGACAGTCTGTTTTCCAACACATCATTAATTAAAGCAAAACAAAACAAAAAAATAAAAAGAGGTAACTAAAATTGAAATTTGATATTTGTTCTTTTCGCCAAAAAAGTTAAATAATCTTTTGAAGCGGGTTCTAAAATATGCTTTTGGAAACGATTTTTTTAAAGTAGCTTTTGAAATTTTAACAAAAAATGAACTTTATGAAAAATTGGGCTAATTTAATAATCTTCAATTTGAGCACACACTTGAGGGATTATGTTCGGGGACATTTTTAAACATTGGGGGCCCGTAGCCTTGTAAATAGGTGCTGGTGCCATTTTTTCATTTTAAGAATTTTTCTTATTTATATGCCTTATCGCCTCGGAACAAATTGTTTTTTGGTAAGTAGTGCTAAACTGGACGTGTTCTTAGATTTAGTTGAATAAAAGCAATGAAACTGAAAACAGCAAATTGAAGGTTATGATAATGTGAATTTCAACGGACGTTAGTCTTTGCGTTGATTTACATTGACATTTTTTAGAGTGGAGGTAATGATACAATTTTTAAAAAAGAATTTTGTGTGAGGTCAATAACGGAAAGGAATAGAAAACAAATTTAGAATATTCTTTTTTTTTGTCGAAAAAGCGGTATATCGGAACAAACAAAAAAATTTAATGGGGCAGGTAGTCCAAAATTGCCCTAGTTATTTAGATATTGCTGAATTTGAATTCTCGTGATTAAGCTTTAATTTAAATTTCCCCATGTTGTTTTCTCCGACTATGAATTAAATATTGAAAGTATTTCGATTCTTTTGAACATTAAAGCAGTATGTGCAGAAAGTTTTTAAATGACGTGTCTGAAACCACAGCTATGTTATGTAGAAGCTGGCGGCGGGAATACGACGGTTTGTTGCAAATCGGCTTCCAATTGATTGCTAGGAAATTTTCAAAAAGCGCCATCTGCCAACTGTTGGTAGGACTAAACATATCGCAAGATATTTGTGTATTTTATTTGTGTTTACTTTTATACATTCTTTAGTTTTGTCGTTTATCTGGTAAACATGAATACAACTTGTTCTAAGAGCTATGACGATCTTCAGCTGGAATTGGAAAATGCGAAGGGAACGTTGGTGATGCTGAACGACAATATAAAACGGATTGTTGGCCGTCCCGCAAGAATTTCCAAGGAAACGAGGTGAAGTATACATTTAATATGTTTATTACCACACAGGCAGATATACCAAACGTTTCTGGAAACGTGATACATAATAAGCTAGTCTGCACATTTAAATGTAGTGTTCCTCGTAAATGTAACTTGGATTTGCCGTCGAAATTTTTGGCAAATCATGAATCGCTATCGTATGTCGCTTCTGCCAGATTCAAAGGAGTCGTGTTGTTTTACGTATGGTAATTAATTGGTTTGCAATAACCGCTTCATCACTGCTACAGTTCTATTGCATACCCATTTTATTAGAAGTATGCACTGACACATTGCCATATAAGGCGTAAATCATCCATTTATTCGAAAATTAAAAGGGAAGAACTAAACCAATTTATATAAATTTGTAAAGGAGCCATCTGATTGCTGGCTTGTTTACTAAGAGGTGAAAGAACAAAAATGCATTGGATAGCTGTCGTATTAGTAAAAGGGGATCCATTATTTTTCCATGACATTGAAGGCTTTATTTTGCACAGTTAGAGTGGTCCGATTTTGGTTACATGTGCCGCACTTTGTTCGATAACTTGTTGCCACCTTGAACACAACTCCATTATGCCTATTATAGAAACCCTGATCTCTATTGACTAAAAACTTTGTCAAGCTTCTCTTAAGGCGAATTTTTCACCAACAAAATCATCATAGACAGCAAGGGGTGGTAATCACACCATAGTCCAGTGCCATGTACGGACTATAAGATGGATGCATAAGAACTTGCCAACCAAACTCCCGGAGCTTCTGGAGAGTGCCTATCGGTGTGTCAGTATTGTCCTGATCGGACGCAATTCTCTTATTGGTAAAAGATTGTTATTTCTGGAGGATTGTTTCCTTCAGATGGCCCTGTTGTTGACAGCACAGGTCCGAATTAAGAGTTAGTTGGGCAGTTCCACGTCAACGTTTTGGTAGTAGCTCTATTTAACCATGTTAACTGTATAAGCAAAGAGAAGGCCAAAAAAAAAAAAAAAAAAAAAAATCGACGAACTTTACTTTGTATTTGAAAGATCTAATGTAAATGTTGTATGTGTAATCCCGACAAGGCTTAATAAACCAAACCGGTGTACCGGTACATCTCCATGAATATAAAATGTCAGTAGTGACAGGAAAACTTTTAGAGACGATCTTGCTATAAAAGTCAAGAGAAATATTTAATTAAAATTGTTTTTAAATCACCAAAGGAAGAAAAATAGAGCACTTGAAGTGGAGTCCCAACGACGAATCAAACACTGATAACTTTCACACTTCCCTAGAAAATAACACAGTAAATTATGAAGAAATAATAATATGTGGAGATATTAAATCTAATATCTTAATAGAAAATATGACGTTATACCAAATGCTTAAACAGTACCTACACATTACTCTGCCACAACAAATTCCCTTTTACATATTTCCTTTGTCACCGGTCAACAAAAGGTCTTACATTATAATTAGCTTATAGCTCCATATTTTTCAAGACGACCTAATATTTTTGTCATAAATCTGCTCAAAAGTAGTGCAACCATATATTTAAGCACATTGATTACGGTATACTGCAAAATAGATTGGAGCTCTATATTAAGTGTAGTCTGTTGTAAATCAATCAACTTTCATGGAAAAAAATGTCGCAATGGTGTCTAAAAAATCCGCTTCTCTAAAAATTGCAACGAATAACTATAGAAAGAAGCTATGGTTTAATAAAGATATAAAGTCTGCCATTAACGAAGAAGTGATATTTTTAGACTACGGAGATTGTTTAAAACAGCCGCACTTGTTCTGGCTTCTTTCCGAGAGCAGCAAATAAATACTAAGGAATTGGAAATACTACGCATAGCCTGTGCTGAAAAAATCGTCATGGTTCTGAAGTCGACTTTGATGTTGAATCAATTAATAAAAACTCTACGAACATTCCCACAGTTCCTACAGATAAAATTCTATATAAATTACATTTATACGCTGATGGTCGTGGCTTCGAAAAATTATAAGTAAACTTAATGGAGATATACATTGTCTTAATCCTTCTAAGTCTAAATGATTAATTTTTAGATCTAAACAAATGAAACAAATAATTGATCAAAGAGAAGAAATAGTGGTAGTGTCGAAAAATTTAGGTATCATTTTCAATGAAACGCTCATGTAGTCCGACCATATATATATATATATATATATATATATATACAGGGTGGGTCATAAGGGTGTTGGCGGTTTAAATCTTCAATTTCTCGGTAACGCGCGGCGCGGGGTGGCGGGGGAATATGTTGTTCGCTGCGCCGCTTCCTGGAAATTTAGTCACCATGGAGCCGTACACGGGAGTGCAGCGTGCATTTTGTGTCCGAGCGTATTACGAAAACAATAAATCAGTGATTATTGCACGACGTTTGTATCGGCATGAACACGATTTACACGATTTAAGTGAAGGTCCAAGCGCCAATGTGATACGAAAATGGATCAGAATGTTCGAAACAACCGGCTCAACAGTACCAATTACGGTTCGTGGTCGCCCAGTTTCTGCAAGATCAGCCGACATTGTGGAGCGTGTTCGTGTTTCAGTTCAGCGAAATCCGCAACAGTCAACACGTAAGAGAAGTCAGTCTTTGGATATCAAAAGAACAACTTTACGACGAATTTTTAAACGTGATTTGCATTTGAAGGCTTATAAGATTCAGATAGTCCAAGAACTAAAACCCGATGATGCCAATAACCGACTTAACTTTGTTTTTCCTGGAAAACTCATTTCGAAAAGGGGTGATATTGGGGTATGTGATGCAAATCGATTCGTTTTCAAATGAAAACGAAGTACCAAAACGAACAGATCGATTTTAGCTGTGACAGAAATCGTATCGATTTCATTTTCCAGTTGTGTTTCATTTCCACCATATTCTTTTGCAAAATACAACTTAGAGCATTTGTTTACGTTTTAAAATGCAAGTGTTTGCACAACAAGAATCAAATTAACAAGTGTAAGCTGAAAAATAATTTTATAACATGGCATTTATTGTCGCAGTGTCCGCAATTTTAAGTGATGCATCAAATAAAGAAGAAAATATTAAAAGGAACAAATTACGCGATGCTTCCAACCCACTAGATTTGCCGGGAAAAAAGTAAACCAAATGTGTTATCCCAAGGTTTCAGTAATACATAATTGTTTATAGTTTTGTAGAATGATTTCGCTTAAATAAAGAAGCCTTTATTTGGATAATGGATAAACTTGGGACAGGTGTTACACCCTCGTCCATTCCATTAGCAATCCAGTTGGCAGCAACGCTCAGATTTTTCGCTGAAGGCTGCTTTCAACGCTCTGTGGGGAATGATGTTGCCATAGCTATGCACCGCACCACATTTTTTAAAATATTTGGACGCATGGTTGTTCTCCTGGAGCAGGTGTTGTGCCAATACTGGATAAAACTTTCCGCTGAGCCACAAGAAATGTTGAAGTAAAAACAAAAAATTTTTTTAATAAATACAGAATTCCAGGTGTTGTTGGCTGCATAGACAGTACACACATTACAATAATTAAACCAGGTACTCAGGAACATTTGTTTTATAATAGAAAAGGATATTACAGCATAAATGCCATGATTGTGAGTTAATTTAGATTTTAGTTTAGTTTTAGTTTATTTATTTATTTAGTCAATATTTAACTATTTGAATACAATAAACTGTTATTAAAATTTATCTATAACATATGCTGTAGTAAATTCCTTAAATCGATTAAAATTCAGTTCTCTTTTTATATTATTCGGTAATTCATTAAATAAAGCAAATCCCTTATAAATTAAACTATTTTGTGCTGTTGCGCTTCTAAACGAGGCTAGTCTCAAGTCCTCATTGTTTCTTAAATTATAAGGCTGAACATCTCTTATTATTCTTATATATCTAGACAAATACGAGGGTAATACATTATTTTTGATTTTGAATATAAATACTAATACATTGAAATATAATCTTTGTTTTACGCTCAACCACATCAACACATTTAGCATTTCTCTAATAGGTGTCAAAATATTACATTTCAAAATAATTCGCATTGCTCTATTCTGTATTTTTTGTAAGATTCCTATTGCTCTTTGACTAGCTAAAAACAAAATTGTGGAGCAATATTCAAAATGCGGCTTAATCATTACATTATAAACTTTTATCGCTGTATCATAACTAATATACTTCCTAATCCTTTTAAAAAATCCCACTTTTTTCGCAATCTTTTTTACTACATATTGAACATGTTTATCAAAACATAATTTATCATCTATTACCACACCCAAGTATTTTATTTCACATACATTCTCTATTTCCTCATCTTCGATCATTATGCTGTCACTATTACTGCCATTTATATACATACATCTTGTTTTGTTCACATTTAATTTTAGTTTATTTTGTTTAAGCCATTTATCTACTCTTTCTAAGTCACTCTGCATCAGTCTTCTGCACTCATCCGCCGTGTCAGCTTCCACAAACAGCAACGCATCGTCAGCAAATAGAGCCAGCTTTCCTTTCTCAACTACTTCACACATATCATTAATATATATTGCAAAAAGTAAAGGTCCCAATATTGAACCCTGAGGAACACCAAGATCAACTAACTTCAACGGTGAAAAAACATTTTGTATTCTTGTTTTTTGTGTCCTTCCGCTAAGGTAGCTCTTAAACCATTTTGCAGCATTCTGCCCAATACCATATTTATTCAGCTTCATAATGAGTATATTTCTGTCTATAGTCTCGAAGGCACGTTTCAAATCCAAGAAAACGCATAATATAACTTTTTTAGCCGCCACTGATTCTTTCCACGATGTTATAACCATATTAAGCGCGGACTCACATGAATGTCCTTTTCTAAACCCAGATTGATTCTCATATAGTAAATTGTTTTCTTCAAAGTATGCTTCTATTTGGTCATGCGCTATCCGTTCTAATAATTTCGCATGTACCGGCAACATGTTAATTGGCCTAAAATCTTCACATTTTTTTGAGTTTTTTACTTTCTGTATTGGTATAACCACCGAATACTTCCAACTGTCTGGTACAATACCTGTTTGAAATGATTTGTTTATTATTGTCAATAAGCTGTTACCAATTACATTGAAGCAGTCTATTATCAAGTTCGGACTGATGAAGTTAAAGTCTTGTTTCTTTTTCATTTTCCACAACGTAGCTTTTAAATCAATTAAGGTTATAGGCTCAAACTCAAAATTAAGTGCAGTTTCTGTTATTATATTTGTATATGGCACTAAAGCAATTGTATTATGTATTAACCAGACACTATCTATGAAAAATATGTTAAATCGATTTGCTATTATCACAGTGTCCATTTCATTTCTATTATCAAATATTATATCTTTAATATCTTCTCTGTCTTTTTTTAATACAAATTTTTTTATTTCCTTCCACATTTCTTTTTGATCATTACACCGTATTATTCTATTCTGAATATATGTTCTTTTAGCTTTTCGCAACGTGCTTTTATATTTGTTTCTAGCCACCTTGTACAGGTGCCAATCCGCAATACTTCTGGTTAGCTGCGCTTTCTTTCTTAAATTGGTTTTTAAAACCTTTTTACCATGAATGTCACTATTATACCATCTTTTATCATTATTGTAAGTTTGTACTTGTTTTTCTTCCACATATTTATTCACAACTTTTAATAGCTTATTTGAAAACTCATTTCCTTGATCATTTAAATTCAAACTGTTGTTAATATCATATAACCCTTCCAGAATCATTGATGTACATAACTGGTTTTTATTATATTTTAAAAATTTTACTGTTCTCTTTACATTTTCCTTATCATTTAGAAACCCCTCAAAACTTATAATAAGAGATTCATGATCACTTATTGCTGTTGCAGAATCAATTTTATATTTAATATTTATAACATTTGAAAAAACCAAGTCTATAATCGTTTGTGATGTTGGAGTTATTCTTGTTGGTTTTTTTATTATTTGTTTATAACCATTTTCATTCGATATTATAATTAATTCTTTAGTATATACATCACTGCTGTTACTCCAGTTAATATTAAAGTCACCCATTACACAAGATTCATACTCAAATTCATTTAAGTAATCCATTAATACTGAAAAATGTTCACAAAACATTCGCTTTGACGAACTCGGTGATCTATATAATCCCACAATGATGAGAATAGATGAGTTTTATATGTGTAAATTTTGTATTAATTCAATTTTTTTTTTAGATTTGCGACTATAAAATGAATATTTTGGCTGTGGATGCAACGCGACCAGGTTCAAGTCATGATTCGTTTGTGTGGAATTTAAGCGTCCAAAAAGACTTTTATTGTTCCATGTATGAAAATGGAGATTGTGGTTCATGGCTTCTGGCAGACTCTGGATATGGACATCCAACTGCTGGTTCGCCTGAGCACAAGTTCAACAAAGCACACGCTTCAGGACGGAATATAATAGAGAGAACAATAGGCGTTCTTAAAAGCAGATTCAGGTGTTTGTCTCGCGCATTATGGTATAAGCCGTCTAAAGTCGTAAAAATAATTAACATTTGTTGTGCTCTTCACAACATGTGTAAGTTTTACAACATCAATCAAGAAATCATATTGGATAGTAGACTAACAGCAGATTCCGATACTGACGAACCTTCCTTAGAAAATAATTGTTTTAGGGTTTCATAATTTTTTTGTACGCTGCTCTTCAAACTGCCAAGGGTTCCACTTATTTCCTTCTTAACTGTGGTTTCGTCGAAAATGAATTTTTTTAAATTGTCTTCGAGCGAATGCGAATTCTGCATTTTTCTTTTGCGTGGCCGGCTGAATGTACTTGGGAGTTCCTCTAGTTGGTCGTCTTCCAAAATACCTAAACTTGAGGAACTCATTGATGGCTCTTGATGGTCTTCAATTGCTTGGAAACCAAAAGAGTCACTATTTTTGATGCCATCGACAACATCATACAGCCCACACAGCTTGCCAATTGCTTCATCCCTTCTTGAAATATATATTTGATTATTGGGCCCAACACCAGTAGCTCGTGCTTCTTTTTTGTTATGAGCCTATTTTTTTCTTAATTGTGACTTCTTATCACTCCATGCCTGCAAATGGAAATAAGTAAATTAAGATAACCTTAAGGTATATTCATAAAATATACCTTTTTCCAAGCTTCTGCTGATTTTGTTGGTGGACCAATGCTGTTCAACTCAGCAGCAAGGGTTTGCCAAAGTTTTTCAACTTCTACTCTATCCCCTTTTACAAATCCTTTGCCTATTTGTGGGTACTTTTCTATAAAATCTAGCATCTTATCTTCTTGCCTCGAATTTGCGTGCTTTCCCCTGAAATATACAAAATAAGTCTGTGTTTTATCAGATGTTTGATATAAATACCTACATTTCAAACTTTCTTCACGTTAGTTTTAAATTGTTCGCAATTTGTTATTTTTCTTCCGAATAAAGAAATGCGACTTTGCAAAATCGCCACACAAAGACTACTCGATTTAAAACCGTAAATGAAAACGGTAATTCGTTTTCTATCACATCTTTCTTATCCATATTTTCCATAGAACGAAATGGAAAATGAAATCGAAATCGATTTCAGCTCAAATCGAAATGAAATCGATAAAAAGATGTGCATCACAACTTTCATCGTTTTTGCATCGATTTCAAATCGAAAACGTTTTGTATCACATACCTGATTGAATGGCCCCCACGTAGCCCCGATCTCTCTTCATGCGATTATTTTCTATGGGACTACCTCAAATCGGTAGTCTACGAGAATAATCCGAGCAATTTAGAGCAGTTGAAGATGAACATTATTCAGGAAAGTAACAAAATACCGAGAACAACTTTTCAACGAGTTTTCCAAAATTTGCGACTTCGGTTCCAAGAGTGTCAAGCAGCCGAGGGGAGCCATTTGGACAACATTATTTTTAAGTCTTAAAAATTCCCATGCTTCTACTTTTTAAAAACACAAATATATTATTTTTATGTTTCGTAGTTTTTTTAATTGAATATTTAAACCGCCAACACCCTTATGGCCCACCCAGTATATATATCTGCAGCTTAAAAAAACTTATGCTATCTGACGAACTCTTTGAAGCCATCCATATTTCACTCCTATAAAAATATTCCCATTCTATAAATATTCTCAATTTATTACATGGGTGTGAAATATTTGCTAGTATTGACTCTGCAAGCCTTAGAAAATCAAATTAAGCGCACAATGCTGTGGTAAGACATATGCACTGTTTGAAAAAATATAACGTCGTTTTACGCAAAACCGTTGTCAAAATTTGGCTTAATATCAGGAAGTCGCATATGTCTGATGTCTGAGTGACAGGTTTATGTACATAGTACACATCTTTGAACATCTTTGTTTATATTAAAAAATCAGACGCAAATATTGTTACACTATATATACTCGTATATGTAATTCCACCCAATTCCACCAAACAGAGCAAAATATTCCCGATCACCAATACTGGTTTGTGGCGATCCAGTAGCGATACGCAAATGGAAATTCAATCCATTAGTTTTTTTTTGCTTTAAACAGTGCGGCACCCATACATTGAGCTTCCTTTTGTATTCAGTAGTTCCGAAAGGGTTTTGTACGGTTTCTGGGCAATTGAAACAGTGCTTACATGACAGTCCGACTTGACGGTTCCGAAATTACAGAAATGGAGTCTACGAAACCAAAATTGCGCGTGTTCTGATTCGACTGTTACAGTATCAGGCCCATGAACACTACTCACATTTTCATTTACTTGCGTTTTCAGCTTATCGACAAAAAGCTGTCTGTGAAAGCATTACAGCCAACTACATACATCATCAGATACACTTTGTGTTTTAGAGCTTCAACTATTGCTGGCTGATAGTGATATTAAGTGGAGTAGTACCTTTTTTAACTGTTTGCTTTTCGACTCACGCAACACTTTACTGAAAATTCTGGCTTGATTGAATAATCAACTTTTATTTTTATAAGTAAAAGTAAAATGTAAAAGTAAATAAATTCTTTGAAAGATGTCGTCACTCGAAGAAATTCTACAAATTTGTTTAATTAATCTTTTTTAGTATATTCTTTTGTAATGATTTGTCATTAGCTTTTTAGTTGGTTTCAAACATGACAAACAAAACCTAGACACGAAAAATTTGTTGAACCATACGGCAAAACAAAACATATGTGATACAAAACGTTTTCGATTTAAAATCGATGCAAAAACGAAAGTTGTGATGCACATCTTTTTATAGATTTCATTTCGGTTTGAGCTGAAATCGATATCGATTTCATTTTCCATTTCGTTCTATGGAAAATATGGGTAAGAAAGGTGTGATAGAAAACGAATTACCGTTTTCATTTACGGTTTTAAATCGAGTAGTCTTTGTGTGGCGATTTTGCAAAGTCGCATTTCTTTATTCGGAAGAAAAATAATAAATTGCGAACAATTTAAAACTAAAGTGAAGAAAATTTGAAATGTAGGTATTTATATCAACACCTGGAATTCTGTATTTATCAAAAAAATGTTTTTTGGACTTCAACATTTCTTGTGGCTCAGCGGAAAGTTTTATCCAGTATTGGCACAACACCTGCTCCAGGAGAACAACCATGCGTCCAAATATTTTAGAAAATGTGGTGCGGTGCATAGCTATGGCAACATCATTCCCCACAGAGCGTTGAAAGCAGCCTTCAGCGAAAAATCTGAGCGTTGCTGCCAACTGGATTGCTAATGGAATGGACGAGGGTGTAACACTTGTCCCAAGTTTATCCATTATCCAAATAAAGGCTTCTTTATTTAAGCAAAAGCATTCTACAAAACTGTAAATAATTATGTATTACTGAAATCTTGGGATAACACATTTGGTTTACTTTTTCCCCGGCAAATCTAGTGGGTTGGAAGCATCGCGTAACTTTTTCCTTTTAATATTTTCTTCTTTATTTGATGCATCACTTAAAATTGCGGACACTGCGACAATAAATGCCATGTTATAAAATTATTTTTCAGCTTACACTTGTTAATTTGATTCTTGTTGTGCAATCACTTGTATTTTAAAACGTAAACAAATGCTCTGAGTTGTATTTTGCAAAAGAATATGGTGGAAATGAAATACAACTGGAAAATGAAATCGATACGATTTCTGTCACAGCTAAAATCGATCTGTTCGTTTTGGCACTTCGTTTTCATTTGAAAACGAATCGATTTGCATCACATACCCCATAACCTATGCCTTTGGATAACGCGACCAATGTCTCAGTGGTCTTTTTTTTTAAAGCATTTATTGTTTTTTAGAGCAATCGAATTTCATTATCCCTTGATCTGGCTTGTTCCAGTTTCCCTAGCACTGTATGTCGAAAATATGGCTTGCAAAGGTGCAGAATTCATTATTTGAGAATCATTGCTATTAGTGGCTCATATTGATGATGGTCCAAGTTTAGAATGTTTTCCCATAGCGACATACCTTTCCCTTTTTGTACGACATCTTATTTACAGTTTTTTTTTTTTTTTTTTTTTTTTTTTTTTTTTTTGTGTTTTGTTTAATATTATAATATATAATAACAATTCATCTTAGGCCAACTAGTATGTGTCCGTCGGGAAGGTATTTGTTTGTCCTCAATTTTGGTAAACATTAGTCTTGAGAGTTCGTAATTGGCAGTCGTGAAGTAGAGACGTGGCAAATTTATTATGGAAAAATATTTGATAAACCAACGTGTTTTAATCGTTAAAACATTTAATCAAAATCAATCATCGATTACTGTGACGATGAGAAAGTTACGTGAATTTTTTGGGAGAAACAAAGTGCCAACAAGACGCACTATTTATCGTGTAGTGAATGATTTCGAAGAAAGAGGGTCTGTATCTGATAGGGCCAAGTATGGACCAAAACGTATTGCAAGATCGGCTGAAAGCTTTACTGCTGCTCAAGAAAGTGTTCAAAACAATCCATCAACCTTAATTCGACGTCGTACTCAGGCGCTTGGTCTTTAAAAAACAACTTTGGCCACAATTTTGCATAAGGATTTGCATTTGTTTCTATTTAAGATTTAGTTGACACAAGAGCTTTTTCCACAAGACCATTTACGCCGCCGTACATATGTCAATAGGATATTACAGCTCGCCTATGACAACCCCGATTTTCATGAAACAATCCTAATGAGTGACGAGGCACATTTTCATTTAAATGGATATGTGAATAAACAGAATAGTCGGTTCTTGGCAATGGAAAATCCTCAAATTATTTATCAGTCACTTTTGCAATTTGGTCAGGAGGAATCATTGGACTTTAATTCTTTGAAACTGAAAACGGCGTAACGGTAACTGTCAATGGGGACGATATCGTGATATGACTGAAAACTTTTTAACGCCACATGGTATCAACATGATACCATTAACATGTGGTATCAACATGACGGTGCCACATCGCATACAGCCAGGATTACAATGGAATTACGTCGAGACCTCTTTCCACAACAAGTTATTTAATTTAATTTAGTTTATTTATTCAGGATTGTAAATTTAAGCCTTAAGGCCGATTTGATTAAATTACTTTACATTACTAATGTTATAAAAAATTTTATGTATCTTAATAGCAGAAGAATATGATTTACAATATGATGGTCTACTTCACTTATTAGGATTTTTCACTATATATGTTTCTCGTCCTAAAATACAGAATCATAACTTTAATTGGAATTTAGGGCTACTTCCATAATATAACGCAAAATTTAGTAACAGATTATTAGGTAAAAATTAGTAACTTCAAGTAATTTTTTTAAGATTTACTTAACTAAGGAACTGAGATGCTATACAAGTAATGGTTCAAAAAAAAATAAAAAGAAAGAAAAAAAAATAATAAGTTTAGCGATAATCATTTCCCCATTCAGAATGAAAAGAAAGATCTACAGCAAACTATTTGACGGCAATATCAAAGAAAAAAAAGGGGTCAGGCGGATAATTATAAATGAGGAATATCATTGAAATACGCAAGAAGTCTCTTCTTGTAAGTGTTTTGGGAAGAAGAAAAAATTTTTAATGTGTTTGGAAGTGTGTTAAACTGCCTGGCTACTCTTACTTGAAAAGATCTACTCATATAATATTTTGTGTTATGAATGATCAACTGATTAGTGCGAATTGATCGAGTGAATTTAAATAATTCTACAAGGAACAGCGGTGATTGATTTTTAATAAAATTAAAAAACAAGAGCAATGAACGAATAACTACAAAATTACGAAAAGAACAACCTAGAAATTGTATCACAAACGGAGACACGTGCGCAATTCGACGAAGACAGAACAGATAACGTATATCACGATTGAAGGACAACTGGATTTTCATTATATTATATATTTCGATACAATAGTTTAACAATATATGCGATATTATTAAACTATGTACTGGTTTTAACATGAAGCGGAATTATTAAATCAGAATTATATAACCGCCGAAGGGTCATATTCACGCGCGAAACTATCAGTATGCGAATCAAATGAGAGCTTATTGTCAATTATAACGCCCAAACATTCAATATTACGCACAAATTCAATAGCTACGCCATTGTAAGACAAATTCAATTCACATGGATGGGAAGCAAACAACATTGCTTTTGTCTTAGACGGATTCACTTTAAGTTTATTTGAGGACATCCACACAGACATACATTGGAATACATCCCCAATTTTTGCTTTAATAACGTCATTATTGTGATAACTTCCATTGAAAAGCAACTCAACATTATCAGCATACACAAAGCGTAAACAATTATCCAACGTACTAAAGACTATTTCAATGGTGATGTTGATTGGCCCCCACGGTCGCCCGATTTGACTGCCACGGACTTCTTTTTATGGGTATATCTGAAAAGCAAGGTTTATGCAAACAAACCAGAAACGCTTGAGCAACTCGAACAAAATATTTGTGATGAAATTATTGAAATATCGCGTGAAATGTGTGAGAATGTGATAAAAAATGTGCTCAAAAGGGCTCACATTTGTGAGGCTAACAGAAGCGGACATTTATCTAATATTGTATTCCGTATATAATTGCCGACATTAAATAAAACATTTGTCAATATATGATCTCTTTCATTTAATCAAAAATTATAAACAGAGTAGTATACCTTCCCGACAGACACCTTTTACACAGACACACTATTTATACATAAATCTTAGTGTACATTTTCATATTCAAAACTATATTTACAACGTTTTAGAAAAGTTATCTATTGTCTTTATTTGTGTTGTTGGGCCACTTCCTTCAGAAAGGCGATACATTTTTTTAATCTTAAGTTTAGTCATCGACGTACATAATTTTTTTTTTCGGGGCAATTTTAGTTGCATATTTTGTTCATGCGGTCGTCTTTTTGAAATCAGCAGGGATTAACTTAGGAACTAGATGCTCACAGCGGTTAGTGGTATAGTAGTAGTTCATATGAAACAGCCAATGCACCGTTCGCACTTAAGTAACAAAGGAGGTAACTGGAGTGTTTTTCCTCGTAGAGTGGAGTAAGTGAAAGCTGAGGCCAAAGTACGAACACATGGTAGGTGAATCAATAGCCCTTTAGGAATACCTGAAAGCATCAAGTTAATGCAATGTTTTGGAATATAGCGTCTAGTGTAGAATACATGACAGGGCAGATTGGTATCACTTGCTAGATACGAGTATTGTAGTCTAAAGCGGATTATATCGAAGTTTATCGGTGCTAAGAGGTTTCGTAGCAGGTGTGACTAGTGAAAATTGCGTGTGCTGTAAAAAAGGAGAAAGAAATAAACTTGAATGAAAAGAAAGCACTAATCTTATGATTAGCCTGACCGTTGTTTTTGTTGGACTGCAATGTCACTTTTACGTAGCCTACAAGATGCATAATTGTTACCAAGGTTACTAACTAGAATGATTTCGCAGTTTTATCTTTCGTCGTTGCTTTAATCTTTTTTATCTCTTCTTTTCCTTCTTTATTTCATTCTGCATATTACAGTTTCTTATGTGCCATGGAGCACTCGTATTGTCCTATAGGACCTTCGATTGTATGTTCAGAATTGTTTCTTTAAAATTGCCTCAAAGTTGAGCGCCACAACAGCATATGGGCTTAATTGCTTCCGCGTAGAGCAATATTTCACTATACAGGTTAAGTCTTTTTAAGTGTCCAGTGACGCTGCGTATAGTCTTCAAGTTAATTTGCGTTTTTTCGCTTCGATATATCTTCTCCAGGTGAAATGTTCGGTTTAGATGAACACCAATGTGGGTAACGCATGTGACATGTGGTACTGTTGCTTGTCTATATTTTCGCTGTGTAATGTATTAAAATTATAATTACAATATTAGAACAATTAGATAGATAATATACAAAACCCCATCATCTCACTAAAATTGTAAATTTAAATTACGAATTAATATAATAAGAGCAATTCTCTGGACAATACAAATGTTTAAAGAAGACTAAATTTTGTCTGCTCTTATAGGATTAGCTGAAAGGAAATTATATCTAAAATTAACGTCTAAGAAGTTGAGTTGAGATTATATCTTTTAACGTCTAAGAAGTTGAGACAAAACTTTGGTTACGATGCACGTCCCTCAAACAGAATGTCAAGAACTGTTTTTAGACTCTTCCGTCATATCAGTATAAACCTGGTAGTGTGGATTACACATAACGGAGCCATACTTTAATGTGAGTTTAACCAACGACGTATATAGTCGTTTCGTCATGTAAGCACCGGAGAACTCTTTAGCGCAACGATCTATAAAACCTGTCAAACTATATGATTTGTTAACCGTGGTTGCAATGTGCTCATTAAAGCTAAGTTTCCTATCCATAAAAAAACACCTACGTCGTAGAAAGATCTAAGCAAATTGAAACCAAAGAAAAAAATGATAGCATAAATCACCTAAAAAAGCGTCATGTGTTCGTATTTTCCAAAATTTAGTTCCATACAATTGAACTGATACCAAACAGCAAATCTATCTAAGTCGTCTTCCAATATACTGGAGTCAATTATAACTAAAAGTTATCTTAACGCAAGAATTCGAGGGTCACTAATACTAGCCGGTAAGTCGTTAATAAGAGAGAGAAAAAAATATTACAAGACCGAATTTATGATTCACCATGTCAGCTAATTTGGTTATTGTAGGCAATCCCTTTCGGAAATCATATTGAGACGGACGGCGAGATATATTTTTCGACATTTTCGCAAACAATTTGGACAATATATTTTTATTAATTTGCTATCCACATGATCGGAATTTTAATGATGTATTCAAAATTAAAGACTTTGGTAAAGCAAGCTCATCATGCTATTGTTTCAAATTGATAATTGATACGACATCAGGTCCAGTATTATCGGTGGACGTTCGTCAATACTCTAATCACCAGATGACTCACCACCAGGGACTGGGTAAGGCGCTGGACGATACCCAGGTGCTAGCAGAATACGGTGTAGAGGAAGCGTGCACAAAAGAGTCTCTTTCGACGAACTTAATGTGTGCCTAGCTTAGCACATCGAACCAGATCTTTTGTACTTTCGAAAAGCCTACTCTTCAAATGTTCCAATCTGGAAAGATAGCGCGATAAGAGAAAGAGTTTAATTTTATAATACTTCTCCGCAGCGTTGCCAAAATCTGTTTCTCATAGAATACCAGGCAATACCCGAAGTAAGCAGGCTTACAGCACACAAATTAACTTTTCCTAAGCAATATTTCCTATGATCGAATTTAGAGGGATATTCGTGGAACTAACAGAATAAACTACTGGCATATTCATAGAAAGATGATAGTTGTCTTTCGGTAATACGAGGGGATCAATCCTATCAACCCCAAAGAAAAAGTGTAGGATTTTATTTTCTGTGTTAACAATATTACTTATTTGATTTAAATTCAAATCACTAATTAATAAAATATTGTCTCTAGACGCATCAGACGAAGTAAGCGGAATTAACGATGTTGTCTCAGGCAGAGTTAACCATGCCACTGGAAGTAAAATGTCACCTAAGGACAAAAAATGCTGCCTGCATAAAGCAAGCGTAACACGCTATAAATACCCTGAAATACCACAGCGTATCAACAATAGCAATAGCTTTTATAGCTACTGCGGCTGACGTCAATCAGAACAATCCAGCTAATTCTCTGCTTTTGTAATTTCTGTAAACAATGACAGAACATTTTAACCATGTTTCCGAAAATGTAACAACATACAAATCAGAATGAAAATAGTCAACTTATAAATTAGATAACTTCCTGTTTAGATCTCTAACATACCGATAAGTAATGTCAAGAGACTGATTCAGCTTTTTTTACAATTGCTGTTCCAGTCGACAATTGCATCAAAATATTCAGATATAGTTGAATTTCTTAACAAATATCCTAGGGGGTTAAAAATTGGTACCGACAATTAGGAACAAATTGTCCTATATAACAAAGGATTTCAAGCAAATTTCTATTCGATTTCAATTTAAAATCTTTCATACAGAAAACAAATCGATATTTTAAACCTCATTTAATACTCCGTGGTAGTTTTCGGCGATAACTCAGTGACAAATATGGTCTAATGTTTAAATATCTGTCTTGGTAGGACAGGCGTAACAACTGGCTGAGGTATGATCCTCGAATTTCACGGTGTAGTTGCATTCTCGTCATCTATAACCATCGCGAGATCACCAATACCTCGACTATATTAGTTGGCTTCGTAACCGTGTTCTCAAAGCCACCAGATCTCCGCTCATTAGTGCTACTCAACTTTGCAGTCTGCTCTCTGCTAGTGTATGATAAAGTTACAGTGATTGGTTAAACTGATCCATGTAGAACACTAATTTGAACAGTAGGAAGATTCTACGGTACAAACATATTGGCAGGTTCATGTAGACAATTCAAAAGTTATAATAAAAATGTCTTAGTGTTTAAATTAATTTTCGAATGTCACTATTATTTGTGATTCTGATATTTTCTTAGATATCGATATTTATAATTCAAAACGCAGGAAATGTGGCACTTTTCGTTGTTGATTAATGCATTTTGCAATTTTATGGAGAATGGTGTGCCCGGCACGCTTCTCAGAGAAGGTTGTCCCAATCTCTGTATCATACGCTTAAAACGCCAAATTTTGTTTTTAATACAAATCCTTTATGTTTTTAATATATATGTATGTAGTATGGTAGGCAAAATTGAGAAACGGCTATATTCTAGTCGTAAATTTTCGGCATTATGGCTTCTGGTATGTTAGTTCTCACGAATATGTTCCACAACGAACCATTCGTATTTAAGAAAATGTAAACAGCAAATTACCGTTTCTTATGCATGACGAAAGTGTTGTTACCATTGCCAACGCTGCTATATTCAGCCATACCTTAAATTATTTTGGTGTGTTATTATTGAATGGCACAAACACTACAGTTATTTACGAACACGATTTCAATTATGTGGTTGTCTCGTCTGCCTTGCCCCGCCACGCCATTTTCAAAAATCCAGTTGACGGTCTCCTTGATATACGGTGTGACATCCAGCACCATCCGGTTTCCAACAGGATTTTCGAATACATGTGGATGCATTGGTTTCTTGATACAGGTCCATATTTTACGATTCTCGAATGCGACAATGTTGTCTGCAAATAAAGCCGTCGAGAACAAAATGAACGCAAAAATAAAGTGATTACAAACAAAAATTGAATTTACTGCAGTACTCGGAATAGGCGTTTTGTTGTGGATTTGCTTGCTGAGTAGGGTTAAGGAAATTAAAATGCAGCACTAAATTATTTTCTATCTACAAATATCTTTTAACTAAACTCCAGAAGATTCTTTTCTAAATACTGGCAGAATTTACAGATATTTTTATGAACAAAATCTATCCATTTGTTTTACAATTTTATTCTATAGTAATATAAAATTACCAATATTGCATTTAAACAATGTAGTTTAAGTGTTCAGTACTTTCAAGCTGATATATTTGTACTATATAAATTGCAACGTCTCATTTCTCGTTTTGGAAATCCTGTACTAGTTACTTCGACGAATAAATTTATTATTAAAAGCACAGTATTATTTAGTAACAGAATCTTCTATTTACGTATTTTTATCCATACAAACCGAAACATTTCCTACGAATTCAGAAGAAAATTAATTTTTTTCGATTGTATCCATGTCTTGAGAATTGCTATTTTTGATTGCATTCGATTTCGTTTTAATATAATATATACGCCGTATAATTGATTATTTATATTTAGACATAATTAATTTCTTGTCTTTACTAGATTTGAAAAAAAATGCTCCTATGAAACAAAAAGGAATGATCCCGATGCAACTAAAAAGATTACCTCTGAGTCGCTCAATTGCAGCAAGAAGGGAAATGAGTCTAAATCAGTATTTAACAGGCTGTCATCGCCCATTGATCGGTACATCGAAGTGGATTCCAGGCCCAAACTTACATCCCGCGTAATTCGAGAACTGCCATCACGTCAGGAAATAGTTGCTGTACAGTGTGCTGATTCCGAGTCAAAGGCTCGGAACCGACGCATATTCGGTTCACTCTTAGGGACATTGCATAAGTTTTGTCAAGAGGAATCACGTCTAAAACAAAAAGAAGATAAAAAGGTTAAAATTGAGAAAAAAATTGAAGAACAAGAGATTCTTGAACGCGAATCGCTTAGGAGAGAGCGGGAGGCGCTATTCCATGACAGAAAACGAAAGCAGATTGAAATTAAAAGCTTAGAGCAAAAAATTATCCGTGTTAAAGATTTTGAAGGATGGGAAATTTCTATGAATAATTTAAAGCCTTTCATAAAGACTAAGACAAAACCCAGTATATACTTCAAGCCAAAAGTTTTGACTTCAAAAACCGAAAAGCTTCTACTTGATTGCCAGCACGCAATAGGTCAACTTGTAGAAGATAGAAGAAGAACGCTTAACAATGATTTAGTCAAATTAGAAGAAAGTTTTAAAGGTGCGGATATCGAGTTGGAGGGACACAAAGGTTTTCTGGAGACCAATGATCTATTTTGTTCGCAGTATACATCGATAACTTCAAACGACGGTTTGGTGACGCCTTCGAGCGTTGCAGAAGTAAAAAAGAGTAAGACTTATTGCAATAACTATAATGGCTAAACAATCAACATTTATTTCAGCTGAATCCGGTTTCGATGTAGTCAAAATACCTAACATGGCAGAAGGCGCTTTAGTGGCAGTAAATTATTGACCGTGGCAACAAATAGCGGCTTGTTGGAGGGTGGCAGCCTTTAAGATGATCACGTTTCAAATACCATTAATTGGCATATTCATACAAATAGAAGAATATGATAAGATCTATATACAAAACATCCTGTGAAATGTTCTCAACTCCAGTTTTCTCATAGGGCACTCGTAATTTTCTTATACAAGTTAAATAAATTGAACAAAAGAAAATATGTTCCATTTTATAAATAGCACCAATGTAATTGTTATCTGAGACTTCGTGGAGTATATATCCTAATCAATTAAAGAGGAAATTCACTGTAGGAAATGCATAGTCAGATAATCAGCAAATTTTTGATTTTTAAAACTTAAAAGCAAATAAATTTTGTTGTTGCAGTTTACAAACAGATCTCGTTGTAACCAGTCGTGCTTTTGTATCTTTCGCATACTTATTTTGTCTCATAACGAAAGTAAAAATAGTAATATTCATAATCTCCTGCTGGTCGTATTTTCTAAAAATTTACTCACATATAAGATCAATCTCCAAATGAATATATTTGTGAACCGAATCTGGCTTCGTCCTCCGGAGGGAACTTCTACTTATACCTTAATACCAACACTTCTCCAAAACAACCGAGTTGATCTCAATAATGCATATGATTTTCCGCTCTACAGTGAATATTAGATCCGCTCAAGCAACAGCAACAACACACAATACTCAAAATACATCACAATGAAAAGGTTCACACCTGAAAATCCCAAAGCTGTGCAAGGTATATCTTCGGAGGAACCACAGAGTATAACCTTCACCCATGATTGCAACTTATTAATCCTTGCCAAAACCCATCACAAACTAAAAGATTTCTAAGGCACTGCTCTAACTCGTGAGCTTTTAGTTGAATGTGGTCTTCTTGCTACTTTAAATGTAGCAAAGTGAGTTGTATTTTCTTTCAATTTAAAAAATTTAAAAGAAGAAGGTCTTAAAGCTCAGGGAATTGTCGGCTGTAGAAAGATTACTATATTTATATATGGCTGAACCGTAAACACATTTTGGATTTCAATATGTTTAAAATACCACCTGAAATAAAAGTCGGTAGGGTACTGAACCTTACACACTTACGCCTATGCATTGGGAGAAATGTCACAAAATCGGTCGCATGAAAAAGCACTGCGAAAACAAAAAAATATGCAAAGTATGTGCTTCTACTCTACATAAACCAACACCTTGTAACCGTGTGCAGTGTTCGAACCGTAAACAACAAAGAATGCCCAGTTATTCAACAAAGGAAGGAAATACTTAAAATTAAAACACTAGAAAAAATATCATTTACTGCAGCTAATCTGGAGGTCACACCAATCCAAATTCCCACTGTAGATCTAAAATCAACAATAGAATAAAAAAGAAAACAGAAAACATCTACCAAAATAATTACGTCAAACCAAACAATTATTCCCGCCCAAACTTCAAACAAAACTGTTCACGCTATGACCAACATATGTAAAACTGGCAACTAAGGTATCAACGAACAGATCCACGCCCAAACCAGCATCCAAGTCCCCTGCTACAACTGCTGTCAACGCCACACGTAATACAACAACTAAAACCATATCAACATCAAACAAGCCTGCGCACAGCATACAAGTTCAAATACGTGCAAAGACGGTGCTCGCCTCCCAGAATAACAAAACAGATTCATAATTTACGCTTTTATGGTCAATTTTTAAATTGTCGGTGGAACATTAAATAATTTGTCAACAGTTATCTGAATCTGCAGTTGCTAATCAAAGATCAAACTCCTTACTTTATTCCAGTACAAGAACAGATATCCCACCGAACACAAATATTATATGTTCCATTAATAATCCAATACACACTAAAACCATAAGTGGCGTAGCCGTTCTAATAAAAATCATATTCCACACAAAGGAATTTTGTAATTCATCTAAATTATTCAATATCGTTATGGAAATAATAAATATAAAAGATATTATTAAATTTTTCATCATTCACTCAAATGAACCATTTGACCCAGGGATATCAACAAACCGTTTGAAAATATTCAATCGCCAGTAATCCTCATCGGAGACGTGAACTCATGGAACACGAGATACGGGGTTAACAGGAAAAAAGTCTCGGAGCCTTACGATTTAAAATTCTTTCTGGCTATTGGATTGCACTATCATACCAAACATGTGTTAATTTGGAACTTGGGCACAAATCGTTTGTACATAATTCTAATAAAATGAATGCAATGCAATGAATGCAATTACAAAAGCCGCTCATTTATACATTTTAGAAACATCATCTATAAACAAAAATATATGCCCCCTGGTGAAACTTCTGTCCAAATCGCGTAAAGATAAAATGGTCAACTTTCCATCGGAGTTTAAAAATGAAAAAGAACTCATTCCTACCTTAATATAACGGTCCCCCAAACATACATTCTAGAATAATAGAAGAGGTTATAACTATACAACAATTCTTGTTGACTTGTTGTTATTGTTGAAGTAAAGGGCAATGCCTCAGGACACGACCAGATATCTTATAAAATGATAGATCATCTTTCGTCAAAAGGCAAACAAAATATACGTTCACTATACAATAATATCTTTGGCGCCGGAGTAATTCCGTTTTCTTGGAATTCTATTACGGTACTCATACCAAAAACCAATAAAAGCAAAACAGAAGTCACGAAGTCGTTCATTTAACAATCTTGTAATTAAAGCCTTTTGGACAATAATATACTCGTATAAATTACAAAATGCATAAAATAAATATTATTGCAATTAAAAGAAACAAAAACTATTAACTTATAAAGTGCACTAAAAATAGCCGAAATGGAGGAAAATAAAAATAATGGGAGAAAGTTAAATATTGAACGATATATTGGTCATTCCAAATTGCAAAAGTTTTTTTTTTGTAGTTAAGCATTTTTTAACTAAGTTAACAATTTTACAGTTCGAAACTATTAAGTAAATTACAATTTGAATAAATTAAAATGAATACTACCCCAAATTATCGTATATTGTCTCTTAAGGACACGGAACTTAATATTTGCGAACTATGCGGTATTCAAACAAAACCTTGGCTGTACAGAAGTTCTATTGCGTATAGATAAAACGAATGTTATCTCCTCTAGACACCATATATGTATCTATTCCGGCAATTGATTTCAAAAAGGCATTTGGCTGAGTCGGCAGTCACATTGTCCTGATAGCGTTACTATAATGGGATGCAGGTTGTAAGATATTAAACATCAAATTCTTCCTTGCCCATAGATCGTTCGGAGTTAGGTTAAATAACTTTATTTCCAATAAGTGCACTTGAGAGGAAGGCATTTTAAATAGCCTTTAACGAAGTTTCATCGATTATCAATTAAAATTTTAGCATTGATCATTGCAGAAGATTTATACATTCTTTGCCGCAAGAAGGACAACAACAAAGCAATTAAAAAAGTCAAGCGCAAAAATATCTGTAAGTATAATTTTACATGTATGCTGGAAGCACTGCTTTCTAACAGATAGTCTACCTATAGGGAACGTGATCACCCCTAGTACACGAACTTAATACATTGGTATAATTTTCGAAGCTAATTATCGTTGGAAAGAACAAATTCAAAAATTAAGAAAGGAACCTAACAAAATAGGAAGGAACGAACAGAAGATTAACACGCTCATATATTTAGTCAAAAGGTTGGCTCTGAGCAGAATAGAGTATGGCCTATTTCTATTTGGAACCAGTTCAAAATCTACACTCAAATATATTGCGGAAATATATTACGACACTTCGACCTAACATATATGCATATCGCACAGCTCCAATCAAGACGTTATTTATCGAGTCTGGTTAGCCATTGTTGGAATTTAAGGTCATCGAAACTTCCTATTCAGCAATGGGTCCATTAAATACAAAGATGTAAAAAAAATTAAAATACACTCCAAAATATCCCTCAGTTCTAGACGTTATTTACAATAACATAATTAGGTCTAACGAACGACGAACTACATGAACATATGGCTATAACACCGCATTGAGACTCCTGTACACTGTTTACAACACAATGCTTTCTGAACATCGAAAGGACAAAACCCCCAATGAAGTTTGTAAAAATTAATTTCATACTCGCTTAAGGTATTTTGCCAATTGGCGGATTTTCCACAAAGATGTATCACGTAATGGAGTCACCGCTGTTTATGCAATAGTACGAGCGAAATACTTCGCCTAAAAATATTAAATCAACATGCATCAATTTTTATGGCCGAAGCGGCAGCGATTTTATATGCTCTGGATATACATACATAGCTACTAATTCAAATGAAAAACCTCTTATCTTGTCGGCCAGTTTATCTATTATACAACTTGTTTCTAGTACGACGAGCAGCAGATGGAACACTATAATTAAAACAAGAGATATTTCAACACTATACAAAGGCCGTATAAAATTGATGTGGATTCCTGGACCAGTCGGCATATGGGGTGACATGCAAGCAGATGCAGACGCCAAACTTAGTTGCTCCGCCCCACTCATAGAGGAGAATTTTACAGTGCGATTGGATTTACGTAATCCAGAGAGAATTTATTGTTACGTCAATGCCTATAACTAGCTTAAAAAACAAAACTAGAAATCACTTATACACAAATACAGGGTGGCCGTCGGGAAGGTATACTGCCACCATTTTGGTAAACATTAGGCTTGACAGTTCATAATTGGCAGTCGTGAAGTAGAGACGTGGCCAATTTATTATGGAAAAATATTCGATAAACCAACGTGTTTTAATCGTTAAAACATTTTATCGATTACTGTGACGATGAGAAAGTTACGTGAAATTTTTGGGAGAAACAACGTGCCAACAAGACAAGAAAGAGGGTCTGTATCTGATAGGGCCAAGCATGGACCACAACGTACTGCAAGATCGGCTGAAAGATTTACTGCTGCTTAAGAAAGTGTTCAAAACAATCCATCAACCTCAATTCGACGTCGTTCTCAGGCGCTTGGTCTTCAAAGAACTACTTTGGCCACAATTTTGCACAAGGATTTGCATTTGTTTCCATTTAAGATTTAGTTGTGTTTGCGTTGCAAATTGATGTAATCGGAAATAAAACAAAAATTATTTTAGTTTTCTTTCCTTCATAAAGGCGTTACCTTTATTATACCAATATTACCTTTCTGCACAGAGGTTTATGTCCGACGATACGTTTGTGATCAAATCCGTATAGCAAGTGAAGTTTTATATATTTTTCAGATAAGATGGAGCGAGGTGGCTTCTATCAGCGGCAGACGTTACTCGTTAAAATATACGGGGGAAACCACACGTTTAGAGCTAAACAGTTGACGCAAGAGCTTCTTCCACAAGACCATTTACGCCGCCGTACAAATGTGATAATGAGTGACGAGGCACATTTTCACTTGAATGGTTATGTGAATAAATGGAAAACCCTCAAATTATTCATCAGTCACCTTTGCATCCATTAAAAGCGACAGTCCTGTGTGCAATTTGGCCAGGAGGAATCATTGTACTTTACTTTTTTAAAACTGAAAACGGGACGATATCGTGATATGATTGAAAACTTTTTAATGCCACTCACAACTGCATGCTTTGGGCTTGATTAACATATGCTATCAACATATCGCATATAACCAGGATTACAATGGAATTACTGCGATATCTTTTTCCACAACAAGTTATTTCAAGAAATGGTGATGTTGATTGGCCTCTACGATCGCCTGATATGACTGCTCCGGACTTCTTTTTGTGGGGATATGCAAACAAACCAGAAACGCTTGAGCAACTCAAATAAAATATTCGTGATGAAATTAATGAAATACCGCGTGAAATGTGTGAGAATGTAAGTAAAAATGTGATCAAAAGGGCTCACATTTGTAAAACTAACAGAAGCGGTTACTTATCTGATATTGTATTCCATACATAATTGCCGACATTAACTAAAACATTTATCAATATAAGATCCATTCTCTTTTATTAACCAAAAATTATAAACAAACAAACATTGTTATCTCACATTTTAGCTGGTGGCCGTAGCTGCCAATGTACGTCAACTTTATGTTAATATAAGCTTAATATAACTCAAATAAATAAATAAATTTTAGTTGATTATATTATGTAATTAATTGATTATATTAATAATATTTTAGTATATTATATTATATTATGTTATATTATAATTATATAACTAGATGATTAGATTAGGTACTTACATAATATATTCTACAATTGAATTTCTAATTTCTTGACATTGCTGGAATTGAAAAAAAGTATTCGTGTGACCAACCGTATCTATCTCGATACGTGTAAAACGATTATCTTGGAGTGAGTCAGTTGGTTCGTAAATCTCGTCTAATTTGGGAATTACTATCACCTAGAAAATAGCTGCAGTCCAATGTGCGGATTCCGAATGAAAGGCTCAAAACCGACGCATTTTAAGTGCGTTGAACTTAACGGATTTTCAACTGAAATAGTTCATTTCGCGTGTCCCGTTGCGATCTATTCATCGTCTGATTATGACGTAGAAAATCAGATGTTTCATTGGAAAAAAACTTAAAGCAAACGGAATTATTTAATTTTGTACATAGTCTGCATAAGGTTTGTCGTGAAGAGGCAATAGGTTAGTTTTGTGGTTAGGCAACATTGACGCGTTCAAAGCCTGAGTTGATTTTAATACAGGTGGGAAATATATGAAGTAAGGAAATTATTCCGTACGCCTTTTTTTTATTCTGTATACCTTTCGGTATACAGCACATCTTTCCAGTACAGTATATCTTTCCAAATTGTGTTCATTGAGCCTGGCACGGAAATGTGCCATTTTGTGTTTGAGGAAAGGACACATAGCTTGCCCATTGTAGTCTTTGTGTAATATTTGGCAACAAATTATTACCGTCAAGGTATCAATACAATCATACAGATATTTCAAAAATTGTGATAAATAGAATATGTTACGGTCAAATTTTGAATGGATCTCGAGCGTATCATTTTTAAATTTTCGCAATTAAATTCGCAATCTGATATGGGAGATTATGCACTTGTAGGTTGGATCTTCCGATAACAGTTATAAACTAAAGTTTAGGAAAAATACAGCGTGTGTAATTAGTTTTCGACAACGAATTCGATGGACGGCGCTGAATGGGGCGACCAAAACTCTGTTGGAAGGACCAGTCTTTTGAAGTACTATCGAAACTTGGTGACTTTTGAAAAGTTGTAATATATAAATAGTTTAGTGTTATGTTAAATCTGTTATTTTGGAGGGAAGAAACGTGGTGATTTATCTCATTTTCAATCTCAGAATCGTTTTACGAAGTCCTGAAACGAATTTCGTCTTAAGATGCTTTGAGCCCAACATGTTTTTTTCAATGCGTTTTGCTTCTTTCTCGTACTAAAAATACGCAGTAAACTAACATGTACGTGATAGAAGAAGACAACTTTACCACGATTTAGTGAAATTTGAAGAAAGTTTTGAAATTGCGGATATCGATTTAGTGACTAGTTACTAGTTACGTTCAATATAAAAACTTTATGGGAGAGCTTCGTACATTCAATGAACTTGCGTACGACGATTTCGAACGTCAGTTTAGAAGCAAGCGTTTGTTAGGCACATCGAGGTGACGGCCGCTCAAATAATGGCAGTTGTTGTATCGGGGCATGATCGTCGCGTATTCTCACTGTTATTTGATGATCTGTTACTTAACCCAGTATATAGCCAAATAATCTACAAATATGTTACTTCTGAGAATTAAAAAAAAATTAACCTTCACGAAGATGAGCTAGCATGGATATGTTATGACAGCTATCAATAATTTCTTTCTTTCCAGTGCAATGACTGTAAAAATATTAAATAACTTTGGTAAAGTCCTGATCGTTTTCACAGATTCATAAGTCTTGAGAACAAATACAATCCAACTCGTATAAGTAGAATCTTAAATGCACCGAACTTTTTATTCCATTTATTCCAGAGTCCACTTGTAGAGTTTTTAAAACAAATATTTCACTTAAATGGGTTTTTATCTTTGAGACAGATCCTCTTTCAAAATTATCTTATGCCTACTGAAAAATCATTTATCATTTATTCATACCCTAGTAGTAAAGTTAGTATTTAACTTCTTAGCAGTCAATCGTTTTCCATTCTTATAAATCTTTTCCCGTATGATACAGAGATTTTATCTGACGCTTATAACATGAACACCCCAATACAATACAAACATGTTCTCTGCCCAATACCAGAACAATGAAAATATAAGCAGCATTTTGAAAATTTCCGTGTTTCACATCAGAGCATATTTACTGTTCATAGGGCAGAGAACCAGTTTCTGAACTTGAACCATGATTTGTTTTGTTACCAGGTAAAATCTGTATCAAAGGATGAAAGTTTTGTAGGGAAAATATACTATCTGATGCAAAAAATGGAAGCCGATGCAAGGAACGTAACTAACCTGACTTCCTGAAGTCAACCTCGGGCTTTGGGAACGAACTCAGTAGCGGTTTCAGAATAACCAAAATGGTCTGAAATGAACAAATTTTTGATTTCGAGATTTTTAACTTTGGAGGCGGTATCGGATATCAGTGGCTTTCATATTCCAGTTTACTCCGGAAGTGCATCCCGCAGTGGAACGAGATCTGACACAAATATGTAGCGGGCATTCGACATAAAAATTGTGACATCTACTATAGCTGCCATACCGAAAAGCATGAATTCGAATGTGGATTTTTTTTGTAGGAAAGAGACTAAACATCTGGTCCTGCGGTTTAGGTCCATAAGTTAAGTCCGAATTGCCACTATCAGCACCAGGCGAAATATATATTCATTACGCTAATCTATGCACATTCAGAAGAGAAAAACGAGGAAAACAAAGATAGAAGAAGCAGATGAATACTACCCTGGCTACGACATTAAAATTGTTCCAAAGTAGGAATGAGAAGTGTTTTTAGTTCAACAGCCGCAAAATTCAGATTGGTTTCTTATGTTTTAGCACGTAATATTCGGATCGCACGAGATTGAGCAGAACGAAAAACATACATAACCGCACACAAGAAAGCTAGACCACGTTAACGTAAATCCCCGAGATAGCTACAGCCTACTCCATAAAACTCCCTTAAATACTACAGTAAATCGCCCCTGATTCTGATGTTCCTGACACACAGCGGCAACATATTACGCATTTTGGAGCTGCTGGTGCAAAAGTTAATTGCAACGCGTAATGTTAGGGACCACTATAAAGAGAAGAGAAGAGAGACTCATCGAATTTGTATGCGGAGGAAATGGTTGTGGAAAGAGACACAGGAATAGAGGTGTAGGCCGGAAATTCTACCAAACGATCTGTAGTAAAGGATACGTACCATCTTTTCGTTGATTGTCTGATACGGCAGAAACTGTATGAGGCCATAGAGACTTCGAAATTGCCGCGAAGTTGATACGTCTTTGTAGGATGACGCTGGCTGACACGAAGTTTTCAGTGAAGATAGGCAGAAATTGTAATAATTTTTACACTGAAGGAGGATTTATACAAGCGATAACCTATCATGTGAACTCTTCATTGATTATGAGGAAAGTTGCAGTTAACAATACATGTACATTTTTAACAAAAGCCATATGTTACTCGCATATGCAGGCTATATAGACATTACTTACAGTAAATTGCGAGATGTTACTTCTCAATGCTTGAGAAGGAGTCAGTAAAGTTGGGTTTGGCGGCAAACGAGGACAAGATAAAGGTATTTGTTTTAACGAACAAAGAGTCTGATCGGTTAGAACGCTGTGTGGTGGATGAATTAATCTACCTCGGCTCCGCTGTAAATAAAATAGATAGTGCCATTAACTAGGAGAGTAGTGTTTGCTATCAGATGTTATTATTGGCTAAGCAAGCGATTAAATTATAAAGCCCTCTCCCGACAAACAAAAATCGTATTCCACCAGTCGTTGGTTCCGTCTCTCTTGTTGCATGGCACAGGATCCTGAGTTATAACACAAACGGAGAGAAGTACTCTGGAAAATATATAGAGTCATCGTTAACGGAATGTCGTCGCATGAACAAAGAGCTGTTTGAGCTACATATATAGCGATTGTGTTGGCTAGGTCATGTTCTGTTAATGGCCCCAACCCTGCAGCAAGAAAAGTTTTCGACAGTGTTGGAAGGACTAAGCTTTTGACATACTATCAAAACTTGGTGTGACGAATGATGAGCAGAAGACCGAAGCGCTTTGAATGATTTTCTACAAGTAGGTATCCAGTTTGAATAATTATTGTATTCTCCCTCACATAAACAATATTCATGAGTAAAGCGTAAAGTGAGTGGAGTTCATGAATTAATTTAGAGTAATTCCTATAAATTTTCATATTCATATGGACAAGTTGTAGGTTACTGCGGTTTTTATAATTAAAATGAAAGTTTAGGCTCACACCATGAATTATTAGAGAGACAAATTTAATATATTTGCGGCATACGACATTTTCCGGTACACTGCCAAAGAACAAAGGGCATAATGGATAACACGATAGGCCTTGATTTAAACGTCCATAAAATCTTTAGGGCATCCCTCTTCTGTTCAACAGTATACGGTAAAAATAATCAATACTCAAAGTACCTCATTCTGCAAAGTGCCTCAACCGATAATTATCAGAAATTCACTAAACAGTATAGGATATGAGAAGTTATGCTTAAAACTGAAATTACCTAAATACTATGGGCTATGTGAAGCTATGCTTAAAACGGTAGGTCCGTTTCAGTTCTCGAACCAAAACATCTGTTTCGTTATATTTTGATAGAATGTAAATTCCCAGTTACGTTTCAAGTAATAAATAAATCGGCAATATAAGATGATATTTCATTTTGTTCAATTCCTTTTGCAGATCTTGATTTTGTACAAATATATTACGAGTTGACCATTTTTTTCTATCTTTTTAAAATCATGAAACCTAGTGTTATATAAAACATCAATAAACGTAGACAAAATATATTTATTTGAATACTCTTTAACAATTAAAGAGATTCTCTGCAATCTCACAAATTTCTTTCTCTAGACTGTATTAACAAAATATTTATTATTAATTGTTCGGTTGTTGAAACCTATTGAAATATATTTTAATTTTTTTCTTGCGATTTAATATTTATTTGGTCCAATAGAGTTTTTGTGTGTTTAAAAAGGACAGAGACATTTCGAAGTCATCTGAAGGGTTTTCTTCAAGAAGTGCGGAGGATAGCTCACAGGACTTCGGTATGCATTAACTTCGGTATGCAGAAGAATACTATAGAGAAAAGAACTTGCTAACCTCAGATACTCTCCGTAGGTTCGAGCAAACGTCTCCAATGTTTGGTGAAACGAAAGCCTAAAAGCACGGAGTGGTGTTATTCTAGAGGTCATTGCCATTGTTTTCATATAGCTAATAAATAGTAAATATCATAAAATTGAATCAAAAAACATCAAACTCTATGAAACAAGAAAAGTTTGCTTGCGCCTATTAGTCGAACATTTTTTGACCCATAGCAAGTTCGGTTCTCTATAATATTCATCTCTACGGTTAACATACAACTTACAACTGCGTTTGCACGATCTAGCTTGTCGAAATGTGTATTCCGGTGAATTGGTTTTATAGCATACCGCATACACGAATAATGCACCCTTAACATATTGTATAGTATTTTCTACAACCATGGTCTACTAAGCTAGATCCACCTCTCGTCTGCCGCGCTGTCTTAGTTGACATTTGACAGGCCTAAGCTATTCCCCCCTTCCTTGCTGCACTATTAATCCTTAAAGATATACATATGTAAGTATGTACATATATCCAACTTTATACATAAGTCTCCTAAATCAAGCCATATCACGTTCGGCTGATTCACGACTATCATACACATTATATTTATTTAATAAATCATATTCTTTTTTCATTGAGTAATTCAAATTTGTTTCTTCTTTTAAACAATTAATTTCATATCTCTTTCCTTTAATATCAGAATTTGTTCTGTTATTTCTTGAATAACTGTATTTTCC
>JAHXMU010000717.1:3562250-3679186 GCA_019455685.1 Philornis downsi | reverse complement strand
TTTTTTCTGGTTGTTAAATTTACAAATATACATATACATGGTATAAAATATACAAATATATATCTTTATTCCTCTGAGAGAAGGCACAAAAATACCAAAGACTCTAACATCGATCAAGATGTCATTTTTTTTCTTTCAAAAAACGTATACCCAAATTTTTTATTTATATTTTCAATGTAAAAATCAATCATGATTTTTATTTTCTGTTTCCGAAAATAAAAATAATTTTTAATTATTATAATTAATTTTTATATAAAAAACTAAAATTGGTTAATATAATAGCACAGAGTAGTATATGAAGGCACAAATTTTGGAGTAGTTGAATCCATATTTGTACAACTGTTTTTAAGAAATGAAAAGTTTTAATTGGTACTTGCTATTTGCCCCATGGAGACCTCAGTGCGTTTGAAGCGGAGACGTCAGATTTGCTTATACGTTACAACAACATAATACTAATGGGAGATGGTGCTTCCATCAGGCATAATACTTTCCCTTCACATTACGATGTTTATCATCAATCGTCTTCGTTAATTGATTACCCTTTGGTCTCATCTCCTAAAAGTACTGAAGCTTCTGGTCAATTCATATGCCCAAACATTTTGAAATATGCGTTTATACATATTTCTATAATTTTTATGACTATAATTTTTATGACTACAATAGTATTTCTTCTGAAGTAATATGTGAAAAGGTTTTATCTACGGATTTTACTTCAATTTTTAGCAAGTCTAATGCTGATGATCAATTAAGTATGCTTACGAATGGTTTAAATTCAATTCACATGATTTTTCCCAGAAAAACTAAAAGAACACAACGTTGCTTAGATAATTATCTAAATTCTCCTTTAATTCGCTACCATAATTCGCTGAGTGACTTAGCATACGCGGCCTTTCTCAACGACATAAGTGAACAAAATAGGAAAATTTACTGTAGAGCGAGAAATCGGAATAAAGCCATTAAGAGAAGGGTAAAGCGTGGGGCAGATTCGAGGTTATTCTCTAATTGTTTAAATATAAAATGTTTATGGAACGTAATTCGTTATAATGGAATAGTTGATAATAGTGAGAGAAATTTAAATTCTGGCAATTTGTACGACTTGAATAATCTTTTTGTGAGCAATCAGCTTGACGTAATTGGTGATGAAAATAATTTCTTGCCATTTTCATGTAATGATCGAGCATTCTCCTTTCGCTATATTGGTTCCTTTGAATTGTTTGTAGCATTTTCCTCCCGTCTAATTACTTCTTACATGTAGTTAATACTATTATATGGCTTCCACTTTTCTAAGGTAATGAAAAACTTCTAAAATATTCCCAATTAAAAAAACAAACAGTGATAGTGCTTTTGAAAATTTAAGACCAATAGCTATATTGCCCGTGCTCTCCAAAGTAGTAGAATACATTCTGAAGCTTCAAATTTCGCAATACATCGAGGAAAATAAACTGCTAAATGATGGGCGGTCTGGATTTAGGCGGGGACAAGGTACTTCTATGTTGCTGACGGATCTAACGGAATCTACCAGAGCCAATGTTAACGACCACAATTTTAGTATTCTAATCTACCTAGATTTAGAAAAAGCCTTTAACAGAGTCGATCGCGTCAGTTGAATAAACAAGCTTTCGCAATCATCTGTACAGTAGGTCGGATAATTGTTTATGCTTTGCGTATGCTGATGATGTTCAGCTTCTTTTCAATGGAAGTTACCACAATAATGACGTTATTCAAGCAAAAATAGAGGATGCATTCCAATGTCTCTCTGTGTTGATGTCCTTAAATAAACTTAAAGTAAATCCGTCTAAGACAAAAGCAATGGTGTTCACTTCCAATCCACATGAATTGAATTTGTCTTACAATGTGGTAGCTATTGAATTTGTGCGCAATATTGAATGTTTGGGCGTTATAATTGATGATAAGCTCTCATCTGATTTGCATACTGATAGAGTAGTTTCACGCGTAAATATGACCCTTCGCGGTTATAGAATTCCGATTTAATAATTCCGCTTCATGTTAAACGAAAACTAGTACATGGTTTAATAATGTCGCATATAAATTATTATATCGATATATATGCTGGTACAGTTAAAAGCAATATAACGAAAATCCAGTTGTACTCCAATCGTGCTATACGTTATCTGTTCTGCCTTCGTCGAATTGTGCACGTGTCTCCGTTTATGATACAATTTCTAGGCTGTTATTCTCATAATTTTGTAGTTATTCGTTCGTTGTTTTTGTTTTTTAATCCTATTAAAAATCGATCACCGCTGTTCTTGCAGAATTATTTAAATTTACTCGATCAATTCGCACTAATCAATTGATTATTCACAACACATAATATTATATGAGCAGATATTTTCAAGTAAGAGTAGCCAGGCTGTTTAACAAACTTCTAAACACATTAAAAATTGTTTCTTCATCCCAAAACACTTACAACAAGAGCCTGCTTGTGTATTTCAATGATAATTCTCATCTATAATTATCCGCTTGAGCCCCTTTTTTTCTTTGATATTATGGTCAGATATATTGCAGTTGCACTTATTGCAGCTAAACTATTTATTTTTTCTTTCCTTTCTTTTTTTTTTTTTGAGCCATTACTTGTATAGCATCTCAATTACTTAGTTAATTAAATTAAAAAAAAAAATACTGGTAGTTATTAATTTTTGCCATTTAATCTGTTATTAAATTTTTCGTTATATTATGGAGTAGCTGTAAATTCGAATTAAAGTTATAATTCCGTGTTTTAGGACGAAAAACATACAAAGTCAAAAATTCTAATAAGTTAAGTAGACCGTCATATTATAAATAATATTTTTCTGCTATTAAGACACACAACATTTTTATAACATTAGTATTGTAAAGTTGTATAATGTATTTGTTATTGATTTATGAAGAAGATATGTTGTAATATTGTAATTTAATCAAATCAGCCTTAAGGCTTAAAACTACAATCCTGAATAAATAAATTAAAGTAAATTAAAATAAATATCACCGACTAACTATCAAAAAATATTTATATTAATATTACTATTATATATTACGGTCCCTGGTTTAAATATCAAATTTTTGGAGCAAGCTGTGGTCATCCCTGTAATGTTGGAAAGGTCGGCTTAGACATGTTCTATGTCAATTTACCTTTTGGAGTACTGAATATTCCTAACACATAGTATTGTACATTCATAAGCCAGTTTAGAAATTTCAGGTAGGTGAACTCACTTGTACGTACCTTCACCTAACATCCTTTAGCGTCGGTGCAAAAGCATGAGGTTGTAAATAGTTAGATTCTTATTAAAAAATACTCTTGACTGAAGAACAATATGAGAACGAACACAATTATAACTTTTTAAAGTCCTCCGGTTAGAAATGATAGATAGATTACTAATTTTTAATGAATCTGTCAATTTGTGCGGTATCCTAAAAACAGAACGTAGAACTACTACTAATACTACTAACTAGAATTTAATGTTAATGTTATGTGTTTAGAATTTGAAAGGAAAATAGGAATATATATAATTAAGTAAGTCTAACTCTATGGGTGTTACCAGAGGTGTGTTTTATAACAAAGCCCAATACATCAGAATCACATAATCATATGCAGTCTACGGTATTTAAACCAACAGACCACACCCAGAGAATGCCATTCAACTGAGGCATGAAATATGAAGACTAATAGAAATTTGAAACATCACGCCATAGAAAAAGAGGTCAACAATGAAACATGAAGACCAATAGGAATCGGATGGTCAGTAAGATCAAATGTAGAATACACTGCACACCGTAAAATACACTGCACATAACATAATTTAGAACAAAGAAAACCTAGAGTAAATAATAAGATCAAAATGTATAAATACCAGAAAACATTAATAAACCGGGTGTGTTTCAGTAACGGAACTTACACTGCACAAAAGTGTAAGAACATGGAAATGGTGCGGGAATCTATTCTGCAAAAAAGAATAGAAATAAGTGAAACCTCCTAGAAATAAGTGAACGCTTTAGCGCCACGATTCTGTCAGAATAATATTTTTTTCCTAGTTGAAGCAACGCTTAAAATTGCGTGGATAATTGGTTGATTTTTTTGAATGTAAATAACGGTGGAAAAATTGAGTTTCGATAAATCGGTTAATTTGCGTGGGAGGTACCAGAATGAGGGTGGCAATCCCGACCATTTTCATTCTCAGAACCAAGTTTATCAAGTGCAAGTTGAGTGCCAAATTTGACTGAATTCAGTACAATTGAAGCTGGTTATGACTGTGGGTTAAAGTGGTCAATTTGTGTAGGAGGTATCAGAAGCGAGGAGTTTGGTCGATTTTTTAAATTTTTTTGCGGAATTATAGACCAATACTATGAACAAAAACTTAAGCTACTGCAGTTTTCTACCGAGGAAAGATTGATGTTAGTAAAATCCATCAATTTGTATGGTGGGTACTAGAAGCACAACGCGCTCCGTTTTCACTTTGTGACTCTACATTCAACGTGCAAAAAAATTTGATTTAGTGTGAAGATATGAGACCAAGAATATATGCGTTAAGTCGATCATTAGTAAGGCAGGTACCATACGCAGTGTGGTTACTCGGTCGATTTTTTTTAATTATATCAAGCATCGGTGAATTTATAAGAAGGAGCCGGAGAGGGTGGGTCAGTACACTCATTTTGCGTTCCACTGGTACAGTCTGCAAAATTGTACCAGCTACTGTACCTTTCTGACCAAAAATTGTAATTTTCATCTAAAAGAGTTTTATTATGATATATTTTCAACTTGACTTCCAATTCTCAAAATATGTCTTCCCAACCACATCGATCTTCAATTAGCTTCATTATTGTTAAGAAATTGTAAAAAGCCGGCGATAAAGTTGCAAAAGAAATGTTTCTAAAACGCTTGTCTTCCAAAGCATAAACAAACTTGAAAGCACCCCACTTTGAAATTTCCCTTTGTAGTTCCTGGATAATCCTCCCCAAGTGTTTCTCAATGTTAGGCAAAATTTATGCATTGTACAGGTCGACGAATAAACTGCTTAGGTCACTTGAGCACTAAGAAATCGCGCTATTTAATGTCAACATATAGCTGTAATACTATAATATTTATTCCCCGCATAAGCAATTTTTGGTTGAATTGAGTAGATGAATTGATTAAATACATTTTAGGTATATACCCACTATACCTCAGGAAGTATAAACCTGTTTCAAAAAGAAGATATTTTGGCGTACACAGAATTACGAGCTCTATTAATGGTGCACATTTTTCAAAATAATACATATGCACTTAAAGGATCTGTTCAGAAGGAATTTTTGACGTGAATTAATTGTTATGTTGTTAGAATTGATATGAAAAAATAAATGCTAAAATTATAATGTAACTTCCACTCTGTGACTATTACAGTGATTTCCGGCATTCGGAAAATATGTTCTTATACTAGTAATATAATAAATAAAATTGAAAAATGAAATTAAGTCAGCATGTAAGTGCGGTAGCAAAAGTATGGTGAAACGGTTGTACTACATGCGGTTAAATCAATGCTGAATATTTTTTCCCCGCACTGTGTCTATTTATAGATATTTATGTGTTCATGAATGTATTTATAAATAGACTAATATATGCACATATCATACTAATAGTGAAGTTTGAATATATTCCATTTTTTAGAGAATATTACAGTAACAACCAAGAAGGTGGATAAAACAATTTGCAACGTCGACTACGATATCCTTCAGTAGCGGATATATATTATATACATGTATATACCAAAAGTCCAGCCCAAGCTGATAATTACACAAATGATCTCTACAGTGCCCAAATTTGATCAAATGATGGCTTGTGGTGTTAAAAAATGTGCTAAAAGGAAAATGTTTGGAATTACATAAATCAAGTATGATATATCATTGAATAATCTGTTACAAAAAGACGCAATTTATCGAACAGTGGTGAAAATTAAATAGTGATAATGCATGTACGAGTATATATATATCTGTTCATCCACACATGTTCTTTTTAGTTATATCTGCATAAAAAAATTAGTGTCGTTATAAAGTCAGTTGGCTGTATCCGCGGTAATTATATTTGGCAGATGCAGATCAATGATCAGTTCCAAATACAAGTACTAAGTTTGGTTTTATTTCACATTCGAAATATTAACTCGTAAAAAACTTTGCAGACATTTAGTTTGCGACACTGATGAAGATTAATCATTACTTTTTCCTTTGTTTAATGTTGCATTCGGTTTTTAATATGTCGTAAACTTTTATTTTTAGATTTATTTTTGTCCCTAATCAGACAATTTTTTAGTGTATTCAGCATTTAATCTGACTGGTATACAGTACAAAATTATTCTATATTTGTGGTTAAAATTAGTGTACATAATTCTTTGAATTGAATATGTGCAGGTTTCATTATAAACATGAAATTCGATGATTTTTTTGCAGTTGATAGTTTGCTATAGATTATGCCCGTGAGAACTAAACAGTAGTATATGCATGGATAAAGTGATGTTTACATAATAAGGTGACGGCAATCAAAAAGTTTCCGTAACAAGCAACTTTTATTATATATATATGTATACATATACATATGAATATATATATGTATATATATAGATGTATGTATGAAGATTTGACTTTTCTAACCACTGCTACTTACCTATATATTAAAGTGCCTCAACCGACGCGATTTGGTGAAAATCTAAAAAAAGAGTCTCAAAAATAAAAATTATTCTAGAACAAATTTTCTAAGGAAACCCTTATGCAATAATAATGATAAATCATGCGATTCGAATGGAAAGTAAGGGTTTTCATTATATTCCATGATCTCCTGATTTCTAATTTAATTTAATTTTCATGACAATTTCATGACTTTAACTTCAGCTGCTTGTTCAAGTCCGATGTACCACTTTTGTGGTTTGGAAAACACATTTTGGTCTCGAGCATACGCCGTAAAAATAATGTTGGCCGTAATTTTACCGATTCCAGCATCAGTTTGTCTTGTGCTATGTTTCTTGTCCTCACTCCTTGGTGTTTTGCCCAATGTTAGGCAAATTTGCACACTCGATATCATGATTTTGGCGACGCTACCAATTTCGTCCCCTTTCTTTCTTTTTGTACCTCTAAAAGCATGAATAATGGAAAAAATCTCCATTTTATCCCTTTTCTACCTTTATTTACGTCCAAAAGTAAGGATCTCCTTAAATTTTTTCTGATCGTGCACTTTTTTGTAAGAAAAATGTGAGTCATAATGTTGATGACTTTAGCCTCAGTCCATTCCACAATTTTTCTCCTCTATCAGTTTTGTTTCATAAAAGTACGAACTTCTGAACAATCCGTTCGAGTCGCAGGTCTGTGCTGGAAAGGAATTGGACTCTCCCAAATATGTGAATCTAAATTCGATCGTTTGTTGTGGATAATTGTACCATTTTTGTATGCTCTCATCATTTTTTTATCCCCTGAAGGTATGAATGTAAATTAATGTGGCCAGTTCTTGTTTATGAAAGTGCGAATTTGAAAAGTTTCGCGTTATGTTCGTGGTTCTAGTTCTACCCTTCTGCGTTGGGCGATCGTACCGGAATTGACACTTTTTAACCTTTACCCCTTACAGACGCCTATGTCTAGCAATGGTCATTTCTCGTCTTTCCATTACAAAAAAGTCACTGATTAAAATAGCCCATAAGACGTTTTACTTTAAGAAACGATGTAATGCACTTGTTCTGGGATGCGGGACGCAATGCCGAAATATTGATATTGGGCGGCATGTATCGTTTGTCCAATTTTCAAACAAATATTTTCAAATAAATGATGTAATGTTTTCTTTAGGGATAGCGAAGCAATTTGGAAATTTCATTTGGAGAAATTTGTGTAGAGCATACTTTGCAAAAAATTGAAATTTAAACAATGGTTGAAATTTAAACAAGAAGTCTACATATGTAATATATTTAGCATCATGTCGCTGAAGAGCTGAACTCAGTGCAATAAGTCATAGACTAAAAAATTATTAAATATTTTTGAAAATTTTGCGAATGCGACAGTAAAATAACTATTACTGATCAAGTGGATCAAATTAAGTAAATATAACAATGCAGATTTGAACGTAATATGCGTAATGTTTATACGTATAATTTAAATATAACACGAATGAACTTAATTAACCACTAGATGCTTCAATAATCAGTAATTAAATTGTTATTAACAACTCTAACGGAATACTAATAGATGAATATGTTTTTTTCTGTTTTTTTTTTTTATTTTCCAGACAAACACTGCAGGCAAAAAGTGTTAGCTCACTATAGAGAACTAACGCTTATTGGGAAGACTCAGTTGGCCGCACTAAGTACGAGTATATTCTCGAAACGCAACTACACTTTCTGTACAGAAGAAGAAGTTTGAAATAAGTCATCACAAGATGTAAAATTGAAATATATTTAAGTTTAATTGGTAAGTATTGTTTTCTTATACACTCTGCAGTAGCCCAAGAAAAAAGTTGACAAAATTCTAATTTTTGTCTAAAAATGTATAGATACCAAAATCTGCCTTGTTGACTAATGAAAACACAGGGCTTTATAAAATTTAATCCATTTTGATGCTTATAAAGTTTGTGCTAGATAAAATGAATGGAAATAAATGTATGCCTATGAGCCAAGCTCTAAAAGAAAGTTGGACATTTTCTAAATGTTCATTCTTATTTTTTGTTCGCTGACTATCATGTTCTGTTAGTGTAAATATTAAGGAGATACATAACATATGATCATGGCCTATGTATTGATAGTGCAGATTACATTTCGTTCAAATAAAAGCAAATATGCGCGGCATTACATGTGTAAAATTCTTTGTACTACCAAGCGGTGTCAAAAATGATTTCTTTTATTATTAAATATTAATGTCAATATAATCGTATGCTTTAAAATTGAACCTAATACAAAGGTATCGAAAAACTCATATTTTGTGATTTGTATATCAATGAAGTTCAACTGTGGCTCGAATTGTAAACAGTAGGTTGTACTGTTGTAGTAGACGTTCTTAAGAGATTACATAAATATTCTAAAAAGGGTTTCGGAGTACTTTTAATTAACTTCCTCAACAAGGTGACAAAAATTTTCAAAGTAGATAAAAGATTTCCAGACTGGAAAAACTTTATTTAACTAAGATCAAACCGATTGATTGAAAGCGATCCTTTTAGTAAAACCAAACGAATGTTTCTTTAAACACTTAACGGTATTTTTGGTTTTGAATTCTCCAACAAGAAGAAATGGCCACTATATCACGAACAGATAATTAAACAGAAAACCGTTTAGAATGTTTTTTGTATAAAATTTAATGACATACGACCCGAATATCGCGCAACACATGAGATGCAAAGTTGGCCTATTGCGATAAAATACTTGGGCCAATTATCAGTCCAAACCACAAGGGGCTGATTGTAGCTTAAAACAACAAATTTCAAATACACATATGCCAATTGCCTTGTTGTAGAAGCTCAGTAAACATCATCGATTTTTTTAAATAAGCAACTAATTATTATTTCAGGGTTGCGTTCGTAAACACTTCCAAAACGCAGATGCGGAGGACAGCTATGAATTGTGTCAGACTCAATTTACATTGGATGATGTCGTCTGGAACCAATGATAATATAAGTGTAACTGTAACATTTTTGTTTTCTTATACATTTAGGAAATAAAAACAAAATCATACATCATGAAATTAATGTTTTTTACTCCATCGAACAATAACAGTAGTTTCTTCCAAGCATTGCGTCAAAAAATCATCAAGTACGACATGCATTGGTTAGCTTCGCACAATGGCTTGGTTAAGTCCAATGTGGGGGACAATTTGCATCCACTATGACTTCTAATAGTGCATGCAGATATAGGTATATTTCACTATTTTGATTTGTTGGGTCTCATTCTGGTTAAAATATGACCTCCTTTGTAGTAATTCTTTATTTATTTGATACTATTATACCTTATTTTTTTTTAGTTTACATGATTATTGGAGTAAAATTCGAAGCCAGGTTACTACCATCAATCTTTTCGGGCATTGTAACTGCACGCAAGCGAGTAAGAAAGCTGACGAACAGTAAGCAATAACTGTTATTAATTTAATGTATGAAGTATAACGTTTTTCCCAATATTTTACAGGCGTATGAATGAATTGTAAGTACAGTCTTTTTGATGTGATTAAAAACGAGACGTGATTAAACTGATTACCAGAATCACGGTGTATACAATTTACATAAAATTTGACAACTCTTTTAGAATAAATTTCTAACAAATTTCCAATACCGAATTGATATCATTTATATATGATTCTGAAGACAAAATTTCGATACAAAAAGGAAGAAACATTTTCAATATGAATTGTTTCGGTTGGAAGGAATGTTAACCAGAAATCTGCAACGAAGTTGTTCAGTGCTATTCTTAGCACATATTAAGAATAACATACGTCACACAATAATTGACAATTGACTAGACTATAAATTAAATGTTACATATAAGATTCATTATGATAATTTTTTTGCAACTCAATTTACGTTTCAGGAAATACGTCAATGGCGCCAAAATGTGATGATTCATTTTGTACCCAAACGAGGAAATCCACCAATCCTGAGCAGTTAACATTATCATCCTCATTAATTATTCACTACATTGAATTCAAGTACTACACTGACCATAAATGATGATTATACAAAAAAACAAAGGCAACAGGTATGTAAGAATGCTTATCACCAGACTCATTAACAATGAATGAATATCAGACTCAGAAAAAGAACATTAATTTTAGTATGTGAATATCATTTAAAGTCGAATAAATGTTTGCATAGAAACTCAGTAATATATATTAACTAAGCTACTGATAGCCGGTGTGTTTTCTGATAAAGCAGCCCAACATATACAGCATTGACCTTACAATAATTTTTTTCTTTATGTCGACATGGAAAGATGCCAATAGAACATTCCAATACGGCAGTGTTGAAATAGAGGATGTAAACAACATTGAAAAGTAATTTTTAAAGAACAGTTTATTTTGCCACTTAGATGTGGAACATGGATACGACACTGGACCGTTAAGTAAGTTTAATATATAACGAATATTCAATTTAAATATTTTAAGATTGTCAAATCGTCCAAAGTGCGAATAAAAAAGGGCAGAAGAATCCTGTGCAAACGGAGCAACAACAACAAAAGTTACAATTTATTCTGTTACTCATAAGACGGAAATTACTCAGAAAATGACATCATTGCCATGCCATCTACAACACAATTACATAACTTACGTAATAACACTATTCTTTAAAGAAATTATTGAATTAAAGAATAAGTGGCAAAATTGTTGTATATATTCTGAAAAATTAATTTTTTAAGAGAAGTTTTTATAATTTTATGATCTCTATTGTGCCTTCAATACAAACGCGAACAGATGCCAAAAATGTAATAAATGCATTATTATGAAGAAAATCAATACGTCAGTAGTAATTTTAAAGCTCGATGGCTTGGCGTTAATTCATTTCAAGTACAGAAACTTAAAATGATTGGAAGCCGTATTCGTTTAGGCATGTAAACAATTCCAAAATTTTAAAGGGTTGAAATCAGAACTTTTCATATGCTTAAAATTTTGGTAGTATTAAGCATTTACTACTAAGCCTGCAATGATTACTGCAAGCGGTACAGGTTTTCTGTATTATGAAATTTTTTAGTTTTGTCAATTTACGAATTAAATATTAAGGCATTGAGCGTTTTAGAAGAAAGCAATTATTGTATGTTTCATAACGAACATTTTAGCTATTGGACAAACAACTAATTTTAGTCTCTTTAAATTTTTCAACATTGTTTGAATGAAATATGAAACTTTATTCAAAAATTCAATTATTATTTGATAGATTTTGAGCAATGTGACGAGAATTATTAAAAAAAATTTTTAAAAAAAAAAAAAAAAAAAAAAAATGGAAAGCGTTTGTAGAATTGCAAATTATTATAAGTCAAATTATTGAGAAAGCGGATAAACAACTGAATAATGAGAATTTGTTTGCAATTACAATAATAATCAAGCTGTACTCATAAAGGCAAATTGGAAGAAACGTAAAATTCTATTAATTAGGATAATAATATTGGTTCAAATCTTCAAACAGATACAATAGCTTCATAGAGAAATCTTCAGTGAAAATGGCAAGCTAATAGAACCTTAATAAGACAATTTTTCTTTTTTGAATGTAATTGAAGGCAGGTCTTTTTAAACGTATAATAGATGAAATATAAATGTTTATGTCCCTAAAATTTTGGATGTTGATTTGCATTAAAATAAAACAATAATAAATATACGAATTGATGCTTATCAATTGGATTATATAATAGGTAAAAATTGGCTTACTTCCCCTTGTTGACTGAGCGAAGGTAGACCAAAAGTGGACTCATACAGTAGAATGTGGTCTGCCTATATACATATGTATGTGCTTTTGTTCTGATAATGCGATAACCTTTTCAGTGTTGGTGTAGGAGTACTTTAAAGCGGTAGACGTTAAATGACAAGTCGAGTTTAATTGAATTGTTAGATATCCAGATCACTTAAAACTCAATGCGCATATTCGTATTGTATCACATAAACTGACATTAGTTGATAAACTCATAGGAACTTAACTGAGCTGTTCTGACCAAGAAATAGTCTCTATGATCTGTGTTTAACTAACTTTGGACTGAACTATTTGGTAGATATGAAAATTGACGCGTTACGCAATTATATTTTTAAAGAAAATTTAAGTCTTTCGGAACTAGTCGAGCGGTTACTCGTTTCACATCCAAATATTCGGTTAAAATGGTATGGTATGGTGTAAGTAAGATATATATATGATATGGAAAGTGAAAAAGAAAATAAAGTACGAAGTAATATAGAAGTAACAAGCTTATGATCTGCAAAACTGATAAGAAAATGGAATAAAAAATGCTGTTACAAAGACCATTCAAAGGATCAATTTGCATAGACGATCTGTGTGTAGTCTAAATAACACTTTAGCAACGTCAAAAGAGTAGGTGATAATCGCAAAGAAAGCGACTTATGAATGCAACACTTTGTATTTTTCCAATATTTATGATTTTGTATCCATTGCCATTACCTATCATTGTCATCTCTCATACACATTCACTCATACATATATATTATTCTGTAATTCGTTAGTGCGATGTTTACCACTGAGATATTTTAACATCACAATCTTAATTAAAGCTCTGCCTTACATATAACTTTTTGTGTGTGGAAATTAATTTTGAAATATTTACTGTTAAAAACACAAAACACACTGCTGTTGTTGTTGATGCCATATAGATAATTGATGTTTTTTCATTTCTTATATCTGTTAATGTGTGGATTATGTTTGCAGAAATATTTGATACGCATTTTTTTCTCACGAAACAAAATTATGAAAAAACAAATATATATATAAATAACATACACTACACAAGTGTCATTATTTTACCATCCTCTGTCAGAAATGAAAGGATAATGCAAATTAGCATTCATTAATATATGGTTGACTGTTCACAAGGGGTGGTATGATACTAACACTAACATTTCTTTGAGTGGCGGTCATCTCGAAGCGTCGTCAAACCGTAGGACCCTTTCGATGAGTACAAAAATTTAATTTGTGTAAACTCACCGAATGTAAGCCCACACCCTTCCGAAGAATGCAAGGGAAATTATTTTCTTATGCGAAATACATTCTAATGCGACCGATAAGGAATAATAAAAGATTAATAGGAAATAAAAGCCCTTTATTCTTTGCGAAAGCATAAGTCAATAATAATTATTTTAAGGCAGGCAGACCGTTGGTATACTATCACTAGCATGATTGCTGGCGTTTAATTTGCCTGCCTAAACTGAACTCAGTTAAGTAAAAGTTAAAGCTTTTGTTTTTTCTTCCCATTGCCACTTTTGAAAAAGTTGTACACTACATATTGGTGGGGAAAACTTATACGTAATTTCAACAAACGGTCGATTTCTCCGCATGCAATGTCACAACGGGTTTCATTGCTGAAAAAAATTGTGTTCGATTGAAAGCCCACGTTTGCAGTACGTTTTAACTATTTTTACGCGTTCTTCAGTTGATAAACAATGCATATTCGTTAATGGCAAACATTTCACTAAACAAATAACACTTCACCTGACAGGTATTTAACAGCCGACAGCCTTTGTAGACCGTAGGTTTTGCAACCACCAAAAGATAACGCTGTATAGGTTTAAGTATAGTTTCTTTATGTACTACACTGTACAGTGTTCAAGTGCAGCGGTGCTTTGTAACGTTTGAAGGCACAATTTCGTCCAAACGAATAATTCTCTTCTATGCGGACTGCTGGTCACCAACCGCATACCTACCTATGAAGGTTTATAAGATCAAATTGTTTGCTGGCATTATTTACTGAATCCTTACGATACTCTAAAGCGTCACTCGCAATTCCTTTTAGATTGCTTTCACAAATAAGTTGTTTAGTTTATAAGACATTTTACGAACATATGATAGGTGATAAACAAACGAACATACGCACGAATAAACAAATCCTATCACTTTATTTCGATAATTCAATTGAATTGTGTTATAGATGCCACCGAATATATATATATATATTACATATATTATATATATTATATATAATATATATATTATACACCGCGTTCATTAAGTACAGGGTGGGCCATAAGGGTGTTGGCGGTTTAAATATTCAATTAAAAAAAACTACGAAACATAAAAAAAATATATTTGTATTTTTAAAAAGTAGAAGCATGGGAATTTTTAAGACTTAAAAATAATGTTGTCCAAATGGCTTCCCTCGGCTGCTTGACACTCTTGGAACCGAAGTCGCAAATTTTGGAAAACTCGTTGAAAAGTTGTTCTCGGTATTTTGTTACTTTCCTGAATAATGTTCCTCTTCAACTGCTCTAAATTGGTCGGATTATTCTCGTAGACTACCGATTTGAGGTAGCCCCATAGAAAATAATCACTTGGAGAGAGATCGGGGCTACGTGGGGGTCATTCAATATCCCCCCTTTTCGAAATGAGTTTTCCAGGAAAAACATTTTTCAGCAGCTCTATGGATACCCTAGCCGTATGACATGTGGCCCCATCCTGTTGAAACCACATCCTCGAGGTATTGCCTTGAAGTTCTTGCAAAGCTGGCACAAAAAAGTCTGCTAGGATGTTGCAATAATTGTTCGCTCTAACCGTCATCGCATGCCCTCTTTCGTCCTCAAAAAAGTATGGTCCAATAATACCGCTTGACGTTATCTCAGCCCACACGACAAGCTTAGGGCTGTGAAGTGGACGTTCATGCAAGCGTCGGGGATTAGTCTCGGACCAGAACCGACCATTTTGCTTGTTCACTTGGCCATTAAGGCGCAAATTGACCTCATCACTAAAAATCACGTTGTTGAAATTGTTGAACCGCTCTAGCATCAAATTGACAAAGTTAAGTCGGTTATTGGAATCATCGGGTTTTAATTCTTGGACTATCTGAATCTTATAAGCCTTCAAATGCAAATCACGTTTAAAAATTCGTCGTAAAGTTGTTCTTTTGACATCCAAAGACTGACTTCTCTTACGTGTTGACTGTTGCGGATTTCGCTGAACTGAAACACGAACACGCTCCACAATGTTGGCTGATCTTGCAGAAACTGGGCGACCACGAACCGTAATTGGCACTGTTGAGCCGGTTGTTTCGAACAGTCTGATCCATTTTCGTATCACATTGGCGCTTGGAACTTCACTTAAATCGTGTAAACCGTGTTCATGCCGATACAAACGTCGTGCAGTAATCACTGATTTATTGTTTTCGTAATACGCTCGGACACAAAATGCACGCTGCACTCCCGTGTACGGCTCCATGGCGACTAAATTTCCAGGAAGCGGCGCAGCGAACAACATATCCCCCCGCCACCCCGCGCCGCGCGAATTAAAGTTTGCCACTTTTGTTTGAATCAAAAAATATATTTTTTGGACGGCTATGCGTCTTTAATTCTTTATTATATTTATTGATTCCGAGTTAGTACCTAACACGTATGTATTCTTATGTGGTATTTTCTTAACTAACCGATTTTGAGTTAGCACCGTAACACGTATGTGTTCTTATGTGGTATTTTCTTAACTAACTGCCTTACAATTCTATTTCCTTCCTTAAATACTAAATTCTTTATCAGTTGTAACGAATATGAGTTTCCTTATCTTTTAACATATGTTTTCCTAAACGAACAGATGTTTAGGGATTTTCCTTAGTTTAATAATTAGTCTTCTCAATTTGTGTTTAGGATCAATTGTGTCAATGATAAGGGTTATTGTGTCTGTGGTTTAAATATGGTTTATGTTAGTTTAGGATTAGTGGTTTTATCAGTTTAAAGATAATGTTTATTTACAGAAGGATACTTAGTCTAGACAAAAATGTGTTTACATATTTATTACGGTTTAAATTTGTTTCTTAATACTAAGATAAAATAATGTCTGTGTTTTGGTCATTTACTGAGACTGATCTTGACTTGTTATTTTATTTATGTCGTCTTCGAGTCCGACCTTAACTCGCGTTACCGAGAAATTGAAGAATTAAATCGCCAACATTCATATGGCCCACCCTGTATTAGTCAGAAACAACTTACTAAAAAGTTTTGCTTATTTTCATTCATGACATCCTGTTTTTTTCGTTTATTTACAAGATCAAAGAATCAAATGTTTTAAATATCAACACTATTGATGCTTAGAAATTTTTAAGTTCAGTAGAATTTCCGCTTTTCCTGAGCATGACAATTTGGAGAATGATTTGTGTGTGCTCGGTGCGAGAAAAAAAAACTTTCTATCTGTTTCAGCCTTAAGTTAATCAAGAAGATCAACAATCCATCTTTCTACCCTTAGATCTTTTGATAACTTCTGTGATTGTGTGTAGCATTGCCCCAACCCTTAAATTCGTTAACTTTACACATGCGAAAAGGTTAGGATTCTCCCGGATTTCGTAATTATCTGATAGGACGAGCTTCGTCACTATTTCTTTAAGTTCATGTTGCATATTATTTTATTTAAAAAAATGTACGATATGACGCGAAATATAAAAAATTGAAATTTTTTTTAGTGTTTTTAGTTATTCTCTATACGTATCCACAGTAATTTAATTATTTTCCATAATATTTTTGGAATGTTGTCCGATTGTCCGTCCGTAAAGCTAAACATATGATTGGCAAATAGTGTTGTTAGATATGGCGATGTGTCGTCAAACTTGGACCGTTTTTTGGCTGAATTTGAAGCACTTGTACAATATTATTCTTATCGAAATGATTCTCTGTAGCACTGTAATTGAGTTGTTATGCAACGTGCTTCAAACGTCATTTTAACATACACTCGTACTTTGGGATTTGTTTAAAAAATATGATCGGGCTGCATTATTAAATGCGTTATTGAAATCACACGGATGGCAACGTTAAACGCTTTGGAAAATAAATAATGCCAATGAAATGTCAGAAAGCCTGGACAAAACGAAAAATAGTTTTTAAATTGTCTAGAATTTGTTAACCGATTTCGATTGCCTTAAAGCAAACATACATATGTTACCAATCGAGAAGGAATACTTCAAAATGCACAGTGATATTTTGCGTGCAAACTTGCTATGAGAACGCAAACCGCGCTAAACTGGAACTAAGTATAATACCAAGCAGAAACTAATATTATTTTTTAATATGGTAGTTTTATGTCTTTCTTTAATTAATCTAATTGTTATAATTATATATGTAACACTTCATATTATGTGCATCAATTCTACAAATAATATTTGTAAGGATATACTAAGAACAATTGTAATATTATAACATGACTTCATATTTGGTGATGTTTGTGATATTTTGGAAATATTCGATAACGGATTTGGTAGTGAAGTTGTAAAGTAATCTGTCAATACTGTTGGTAGAAGACATTTCATTCGACTGATATAACGTATTCGCGGTTAATGGTTTGTTCTCTCTGAAATAAAAAAAAATAGACATTGCCCGGATAAAGCTGTCTTCGCCGTCTTTGGACACGGTTCTCCCATCCCAGTCAACTGTTTTGACTGTTCTTTTGTCTCATGTTTAAAGTGGTCGACCCATGTCTCATCCATGGTTATAAATCGAAGCTGTGAAACATCGTCAAATACTCCACTGAAACATCTTCACGACGCGGTTTTTGCTCTATTGAAGGCAAGCTCGGCACACATATTGCGCACAGCTTTCTCATCTTCAAATCTTGGTCAATATACGATGTATAGCACTTTTTGAAATGCATGTCATCTCAGATAGCTCAGCACCTTCAGCCGACGGTCCACCAATACCATTTTGTGGATTTTCTTAACCGTATCTGCCGTGAACACCCCAATTGGTCGACCACTTGGTCGACCGTTCGTCTTGACAGCTCGGACGGCGTCGTTTAAAATCTGGTACTCAATATTTTACGGTCGTAAATGAAGGAGCAGACTTCCCCGGAGTAGAATCTAGCTCGGCTTTAATATTGGTTTTGCTGAGATCTTTCAAATGAAAATATTGAATTACATAACGGTGACCAATTCTTCGACAAAGATGCAATCTAGCGCATGCTATCTTAACGCTTCGTATCATGTGCGGCGTGAAAGTATATAGTGGAGCTTGCCTTGAGCATGAATAAAGTGGGTTCTTGATTTCACAGGATCCTTAAATATGTTTACGGAAATCGGAGAGGACTAAATTATTCTGATTCAGCACGACACTTTCTTAGATGTTGTTTCGAAAACGTTAGTAATATGCGTTTCCTCTATAATTTCTTTTGCCTTATGAAATAAAGAAAATTAGAATGCCTCTTAGATAATTTTATCTTTTAAAAGGGCGCTTTAACAGCAACATTCTAAGTTGTTCATATTATAACCGATTATCAAAACTATGGAATACTTTGCCTGTACCTAGAAAAAATTTCTCAGTAACTCCCTTGGTATTTAAGCATTCATTATAATTCTAATGTATAAAACAAATACTGATCTTTTATAACGCTTTAATTTTCTGTCACTAAAGACATTTTCATTATTATTTTTTTGTAACAATTTAAAAAATGTACGTTAGGGTCGTTAGTCTATTTTAACCTAAACTTGCACAATATATAACTCATATTGTGTATTTATTAATGTGTCGCCCAAAAGGGCTGCTTGTAAATTAATAAAATAATAAATAATTAATAGACATTGCACCAGGATTAATCCTAATCTTTAAATCGCATAATTTTAGTAATAGAGAATGCATCACGGGATTTCTTCCATTTCCTGGCAAATTTATCTGGAAATCCAATGAATCTCAATAAAGAGGAGAAATCTAAGGACATATCAACCTTAACTTTTTTAATAGGTTGTATGTAAAAATTAGATCTTCAAGAGTTTTGTGTGCCTGCATAGAACTAAAGAATTCTGTAGGTTTTTTTTATAAAAATCAGTAGTATATATGACGCTCGTGGTTTCTTAAGTAATTTAAATATTTATATTTGATTTCAGTCTTTAGAGCTTGGACAGGTTAGTTTTTAAAATTATTGTAAAATAAATTTACTCAAATAAGAAAACATATTATGCCTCGTCTCATCCTAAAATACAAAATATGGTGAGATTAAATTTTGTTCCAATCATGATTTTTCGTAAATTTCAAAAGTAAATATTCAAATATTTTTCCCGAATTGGCGGAAAAAGGAAAAGTCCTCAAAATCGCAGTAGTAATATTGCTTCAATATCGTTGGAGAATCTTAACATCATATTAAGAGAAAAATATCATATGATTTTTCTTTCACATCAACAAATTTAATTTCCAAACAGACACAAAAATTTCTGTCAATGGATTACTTTCGGGGAAGCGTACGTATCACCAGATTTAAATACAATATATACAATATATTGTGAAAATAACGTTTGGAATTGTCATTCCGAAGACAACTCAGAAAAAACATGTGATAGTCCCATTTAGATGATAAATAATAAATCCGCAAGGAAATACAATCTAAAAATGGTGATTTTCTAAATAATTTTTAAAACAACTTATTTACAATAGGTCAAAAGGTCAATTGTATTTAAGTTCCATAATGGATTTGGTTCTTTTTAATCATTCCGGTTTCAATATTTGGTATCGTGGAGCGTATTTCCACATCAACGTCAACTTTATTAATTCCCCAAAAACGTACAAAGTTGCTCTATTTATACTAAAATTACTTATTCTAGAAAATGCTACAATATTTCAGAGAGAACACATATTTACATAATGGGTGCAACAAAGACAAACATATTTACAGAATAGTGTTGTATATCATAGACTTAATTCTAGAATGTTCTTATTTACATAACAGGTGAAAAGGAGATAACAATAAACTATATAATAGGAGTGAGAGGAACAAACATAACTTATTGTCGTAAACGTAATTCTAGAAAAGTCCCACCCACAGATAAAGGGGGAAAGAGATTACATATATAATACTTGAATGTTCTAGGCGCGGTTTTGATGATCTTTCTAGAGTATGTACTTAGACAAATTACACTCATATACTACAAATATTTGTCACGAATGTAGAAATTTCAAATTTTCCAGACATAAGGGTAAGTGTAAAAGAGGAATTGAAAGTTTACAAATATCATTTTGATTGTTATCGGAGCGAAAATAATAATGAAAACATCCACTTTTGACATGAAGTAATTATGAACGATGTGCACGTATTTGCAATTCCGATCTTTACTGCTCTGCTTTTTATTGTATTAACAAACTGGTGCTATAATCCATGGTACCAATCAACAGCTGATACATGTGGGAATGCCGTTTATTATGTTCTAGCATTTGGAACTGTTGCCATATGAGTAGGGGGAAAATTGATTACTTGGTAAAGCACTCAAAATCTATTTCCCATTTAATATGGGTTGCCCATTTTTCGTTTTCAAGTAAAGTTAAATAAAATACACATAAAGCTATGATTTCGATGAAACTTTCATTTCATTATAATGCTTGCACCTTGCCATTATGTACGAAATACAATGTCATTTAGATGACCGTCTCTGGTTTGGTTGCAGCAGTGGATCCTTTTGAGGTAGTTTTCGAAAAAAATACGACTCAATGACACCCCCAGACCAAAATTCGCACTAAACAGACACTTTTTCCGAATGCATTGGCTTTTCCACTATCAATTCTGGGTTATCCGAGCGTCATGTGTTGACAATTATGCTTGTTGACGTAACCACCGAATGAGAAATCAACTTCATCGCTGAAGAAAATTTTGTTCGATTAAAAACCCATATTTAAATCACCACTTTTGTAGTAATCTTTAACTATTTTTACGCGTTCTTCGGTTATTAAATGATCCATATTCATAAATAAATAATACTTCAGACGACAAGTCAGCTGACAGCCTTGCCAGACCGACGGTTATGAAACCACTAAATGAATAACTCTATATTATATCAAAGTAACAATTGACACATGAATATGACGTGGCGATATTCTTTTTTATTCACAACGGAGTTCGTTTAAACTACTCTCAATACGCTTTATGAAAAATATACGTCACACAATAATTGACAACTGGCCCGATTAAAACATCAACTAGCTAAGTCGTTACGATAACCATCTGCAATCCTTTCTACATTTCAGAAATTTCGACCAGGGCGGCAAAAATCGATGAGTTATTTTATGTACAAATGTGGGTAATATATAGCCCCTTAATACGTAGAATTAAAGAACTACAGCGGCAACAAAATAAACTATACGGAAATGTCAGAGGTATGTAATCGTTCGCACCACCCTTGTTACAGTATGAATTGTTCAGACTCAGTATTTTTGTAGCTGTAATGTGCAAATGACATCTGCAAGCTTCTATAGGAAAATTTCAACGTATGATAAGTCAATAAAAATATATATGACAACAATATTTTATTCCACATTCTCACGTTTGACATATTATTTCGCTGTGCATTTTTACAAACTGATTACTCATTATGATAATAAATAATCAATATCTAAACAGGCGAAATTTAAAAACTTTAGTTCTTTAAACAATTTATGAAATAATTCATTCGCAAAGTATTGTAATATGGGCGCAAAAGTTCGCATAGGTAAGTTACAAAAATTACTGTGATTTCTATTGTTTTGCTACATTTGCTATTAAGTTTCATTTTGGACATTCTAATTGAATTGTAATGGGAAACCACCGTCATAGCCATAGCTTCATTTAGAAAAATATTACATTGTGGCCTTTTTGAAAAAAAGTTATTGTTATTTTTTTTTGAAGGTTCTGATGACTTTTGTATTTCAATATTGAATACTCAAATTTTTTTTTGAAATGTAAGTTGTTACCAAATCGAAAATAATAATAATAAAAACATCGTTTTTGGTAATGAGTTATCTAAGTGTGATACACGAGAAACCTATATATATATCATACACATATACATTGCTTTTCTAAAAAAGACTTAGTGAGACAACCCATTATATAGCTCCTGACTTTTAGCACTGTTGTCAGACAAGCAGAAAAACAAAAATTAAGTTACAAAGTACTGAATAGCTCTTTTCGAGTTTAAAACCATATAAAATTGTATAAAAAAAAAAAAAAAAAAAAAATAAAAAATAAAAAAATAGTAACGTAGTAAAATGGCCAGTAAAAAATTAGCCTATAATGGTTCACAGGATGATGCAACATCAAGCGAATACATTTTTTTGCACTTAAATGGATACAAACAAAACTTCCGACTTATCAGCTGAAGACAAATGCGCAGCGGATTTCGAGATTTTGAACTGAATCTGAATATTTCATCCAGAACTGGTAAGGAATATTAGATATTAGACATAAATTTGCCATAAATTTACAATGTTTTTCGTTTATATTGCTCTCAACATATTCTATGAATAACATACGTCACACAATAATTGACAAATATCCAGATATCTATTAAATACCACCTACATGATTCATTTTGGTAACCTGCAATCTATTTTCCATTTCAGAAAATTCGACAATGGCACAGTCAACTTTAAGAAGTTACATTTTTATATCTTCCTATAATTATGTATTATGCATTAGTTCCGCATAATACTACTACACTTCGCTACACTGAATGACAGTTATTTAGATAGTTTTACAAAAAAGCCAGCAGGTATGTAAACATAAGTCTCGCCACACAATTTAAGAATGGCAAACCCTTTTTAATATAAATGTTCAGATTAATATTTTATGAAATTTACATGTCCTTCAAAAGGCAAATTATTGCAATATTAAATAAGAATCAGTGATAATATTCTGGTAATTGTTCAATATTTTTAAAAAATTACATTTTCTATTAGTTTATAGTTTTCCAAGGTGAGCATATGGAAATTATCTTTGTTAAACGATTACAGAATATTAAAATTTGGTGAGAAAAAAATTTGATGGCGTATTACAAATTTTCATAAACTATTTCTGTTATGAATACATTAGGTAAAGTGCCTCATTTCATTATAAAACGATTGCTGTAATTTCTCTATTTCTCTTCATATGTCGTTTATCGCTGGGATCTTTTTGAGAATATTTCCGTGATATTTGACAACGGTAATAATATTTCATAAAAATTACCGTTTGTTCAGTAAATGACATTAATAATTATCATCTAAATAATTGGTCCGAGTCAAATGTATGCTCTGAGCATAAACATTGTGGCATATTGGAAATTTTTGTGCGGCATTTTTGGAATGAACGCTTTAAGAAGGTGTCCAAAATTCAAAGATTATTTTTTGGAATAAAAACTCCGGGGCTATTTATACTGAAGCATAGTACGAAAGAACAATGCTTAATGAGTAAGAAAAACTGGACGTTTATTTTTCGAAAAAAAAATATATATATATATATATATTATTTGTTTACCCGGAATAGAAAATAGGAATAAATATGAACACAAATTCCAAAGGCGCGAGGTTCTCATTTTGCAAAAAAAAGTTCTGATTTACTTTTCTAGCCACATTTTCCCTACATTTTCCACTGTATGACATTGATGTGGATAAAAACTTCATGGCAATATGATGTTTGTATGTGCACTGAATATTTAATATTTGACAAAATAAAACAGAAAACTTGTAAGCAAAAAAATTCATGATATGGATTTTCATCACCTTCTTGATAATTTACCAATTATGCGAAGTATTTACTGTTTGCATGAAAACCCATAACATGTATGAAAAGGACAGGTCAGTTACGCCCACTTACGACGAACGGTAATGTCGTCCACTACACTGTGGATTGGAACTTATGGTGGAGGATATACTGTAATACGGTATGAGGTAAGGGCATATACATACAAAAACAATTTTTTATTTGGTTTTCCAAATACTTTCTATGACGATTAATATATTTTTCCATGCAATCGAATCAACTTCCGAGTACTTTCCCGGGTCTGGATAAGACATCACCAAAACAAACTTTTGAGGCGCACCTAAGGTATTTTCAAGCATCGAAAAACGCTGATCGTTCAATTTATTTTTGATGTGCAGGATAAAAAGAAAACATTCTGTAGTAAATTAGGGCTGCCAACATCAATTCTATATTTTGAGCGGTCAAATAATCAGCTGATCCGTGTACGGTGGTTTTCTTTATTTTGCCAAAGACTTTTGTGATTAACTTTTTTCAGATTTGGTTCAACCTGTAAAACCCGTGTTCACACTGTGTAAAAAAAACGAAAAAAAATGTTAACTCATCGGGTCAAATGTGGACTGCCTTGCTGAATATAGCTTTCAGGTCACCATTTACCGTAGATAACAATTTGGATGATAACAATTTAGATAAGTTTGATTTGGTTAAGAACACTCAAATCAACAACATAGATATCAAATATCAATATATCGGATATACCTATAAGTACATATTTTGTTATTTTAAACGAATGAGAACAAAATTCTTGTTATCTTGACGACGTTAAAAAATGATTTCGCAAATATTAAAATGTTACTCGGGTGTTTAAAAGTAAATGACCTGTTAATAAAAATTTTATTTTTTTTAGCGGAAATCAGTCAGTAATTAATAATGTTTATTACAACTCTATCCAAAGTTGGATTTAATGCAGAAAAAGAAGGAAATGATGCTGACTGGATGAAGATTACACATTTTTGTGAATTATGAATTCTTGAATCGAATTTGCATTTTAAATAATCATATTATGCAAGAACTTTCAGTGTAAGTAAAGATCTCACGCGCTAAGTTCCAACTTATAAAACTCAATAAAAATTGATATACCTATGCTCAAACTACATCAATTTTCAAAAAAAATTTTGTTTTTCTCCAGATTTTTTTTTACTTTTTTGGGGTTTTTTTCACGAAAGTGTTGGTGTTTTTCGATATTAAGTTCTCCATACATTTTATTCAGTTGCATTGAATAAAAGTTGCACCGAAATGCAAAGTTCTTTTGTGTTTGCATAATTTGCAGATTGCAGTAAACTTTTGCCATTTATTCGCTGGGTCTTTCAAGTGGATAACGGTCAGTTAAGTTGATAGCGACAATCACAATAATGGCAGCAGGGACCAGTGGTAAGCATGGAACTTCGTCAGTCATTTCCATTAGTAGAAACAATCATGTTTTGTCACAGGTGAAGAGATTCTACAGGTTATCAAGAAACTTACAATTTGGGATGGAAACAGGATCCAAACATCAACGCTTTACCGCTTATAAAAAATTTGTTGCTATACCGCTGTATGAATTTTGATGCATTTTAGTGCACCAAAGGAATTATCTATCCGCGGAATGTGCGTTGCCGATATAAAATTTTCGTCGGTGCCGGCACGACTGTTTTTGATCGGCGGCAGCTTAAAAGTCGACTCATGATTTGTTTTTTTAGGGAAAAATATTTGCTTGGAAATTTAACGCATTTGAAACGGATTGCACAATATTGGATAACAGTGATAGATATAATACAATTTGTCAACAATTTTTTGTTCATATAAAAAATGTACCAATTTTCGACCACAGATTGGTTTTCATCACACATTAGTTATCAAATATTAAAGTTGTTTAAGTACAATACTGCGTAAGTCTGAAGTCTCAAATTTTCTGTTCGTTTTCCAGGAGGAATACATATTTATAACATTACTGAAATCTTCGGCAGTTGAAAATTTCAGCATTGCAATTTTTTAGCATACGGAACTCCATTTGCAGAAATTGTGTGCATTTTGTACAGGAAAAGTAATTCTGCTTGAGATGGGTACTATCCTTAAACTAAAAAATTAAGAAAAGTAAGAATAACAAAATTTCAACAAATATCTGTTGCGAGCCTAAAAACATATTTGGATGACCCCATTGTTTTCCTTTATCACCCCGGTTTTAGTACTTAGATCGTATAAAAAGTGGTTTAGTTACATATTTTTAAATGTCCGATCCCCTAGCAAACAGGAATTCACCCGAAACTCCATAACTAAACATTGTTTCGTGATCTATTCAGTGAAGCCTACTCTGTATATCGCCCCATTTCTTAAGAACATCAATTTTTTTGGGCATTACAGCGATATGTATTACAATTTTTAAAATGGCGCGTTCAGAAACTTAATCCCGTGTCGATGTCTTTAGCTGCTTATCGAAGCCGATTGAATCGGCGGTGGCTCTGTTCAGTAACTGATTGATTGGCTTGACAGATCTAGTCCTTTTTGAAAAAACTGGAATGTGCTTCTTATGCAAATTTAACCAAATTATTCGCAAATGGGATTACATTTGTCAGAAATTTATTTCAAATTCTAAATAGAAAAATTCTTATTATATTGTTTTCCAAAATTAATACAACTTAATTGAAAATCAAATTTTAATTTGAAATTCGAAGCATAACGATTGGAATACACAATGTTCATCTGGAATTGAAATAGAAACAAAATTTAGATTCAAAATTAGCCAAATGAAATTCAAAATATCGTAATCAAATATCACAATTGGTTTTCAAAAGTCACATAATAATCGTTCACAAATTAAACAGTTTTTTAATTTATAAGTTATATTAAATTAATTTGGATTACCATTCTTTTTCAGATATTTACGTCAAAAATGCCAAGAATACAAATTAAATGTACGCTGTACAATTACGCCGAAAGGGAAGGCTGTTGGTCACGAAAAGATGAGTTGGATAAATTAATGTGCCCTTCAGATTACCACAACTGTCTCAAACACTACAATATACTAAACACTCAAACACTCGCAGCAAAACATTTTTGGTAGAAACTAATCATTTCGTGTGGACGAGTTGCTAGCGTAGCAAAACACGTTAACTTGTTTGAAAACTGGTAAAAATCGACGACATTTATTGAAATCCAAAAACTTTCTTAAATAAAAATGTTTCAGAGCGCACTTGCAACATCGTTGTTCTGGGGGTTCTGAAAATCAAAAACTATCACATTTTGTTCGGCCAACAAATCCCACATCAGCGGACAGCTTTCTGCTGAATTATTTCTTCAAGTTTAATTTCAGGTTTTTTCTTATTTTACTAGTGAAGCAATCCCACCATGGAAGTTTTCACAATGAAAGGTCCATGTGTGTCACAAACATACAACAAATGAAGGAGAAGAACCAATTTCACATATCCGCATATTAATTGACCACATAACTACATTGTCTTTTATATGTTGTGAATGAAATGCTGTCGACTATTAATAACCATTAAGTAAAAAAAGTACATAATTTTATTTATTTTAACAGATTCGGCGATTCAATACAGTTTCATCTCCCCTGAAATTTCAAGCACTTTCGTTGGAAATCGGAAATTCTGGACATGTAAGCTGGAAATACTGTAAATCACATCAAAGCGTCGAAACCTACGATAAAAGATGTAAAATAATAGGTAAACGTTCCCAAATATAATACATACATTTACTTACTTTCTTCAAAGCGTTCCCTAGTAGCGAAGATTTGAAGCGGAGTGCTCATTATTTTGAATTGAAACCAGGCTAATCAAAAATCGAAATCGAAAATCAGGAATTTTTAGCATCTGTGTACTCTAATACATAGGCCGAAATCCCAGTCTTAGCAATTTTTGAAAAATATTGTAGTTCTTTAAAAATCATTATTTATTTCTTGTCATTTTCTCGCATATGCTTGTAGCAACCCTAGAGAATTAGTTTTTAATTCTTAGGACTGGTAAATGAATTTCATATTGGGGTAATCTTAAGTTGCGCGAATATGCTCCAAAAGTTTAGAATTTGTAAAGAGTACCTCCAGGATACTCGCTACAAATACCAACGAAAAAAACGATCACACGAAGATGATCTGAATAAAATCACGAACTCGCTGCAATGCTTTGTCAGTGGTAATTTTTTTTTGCTGGGAGCTTAGTTAGTTTTCAAATTAGGTGCATTGCATGAATGAATGAATGTATTTAACCCCCTAGAGAGAATTAATTTGCGAAGAATTTTCTGCTATTGTAGCCACTGTTTGTCGTTCCGAATCTATGGAATATCAACGAAACACACAAGCTTTTCTTTACAATATCGTCGGATATCAGCTTTCCATTCTTTTAGGCCTTTAAAGCACAGTTGATAATTGAAAGATAATATTTGAACGAAGCAAGGCAGAACCACAACAACTAAAGCAAAAAGAATATTATATTAATTTGTTTTTTTAGTAGCGCTATTCGGTAGTAGAACACTGATATAAAAAAAGACCCGATAAAAAATACTGACTTGAATAGTTCCCTAAAACATTATGGTATTTTCGTGGGTGCTGACCACGAATGCTTTGACTTTATTTTTGATAAATTTTTGAACTTATTCATAGAGGATACTTTTTGTCTTCACACTTTAGAAATGTTGACCTTTTCCTTTAAAAAAATTGGGGTTTTCTGGTGCAGAAAATAACATAAAAAAGTGATACTTAACCAAAAACATACTTACATGTTAAAAAAAGTGTTAATGTCGTCATTGCGAAGTCTTAGCAGAAAATGTCGAGTCCATTATTTTATGTTTGCAGAGCGTTTAAACACGTTTAGTTTAAATATTTGAAACAATGCCAAGTAAAACAGAAAAAAATCACCGCGCGATATATTGGAGGTTAAAAATATAAACAAAATATAGAAAAATATGTTTTACGGGGCCATTTTCAGAAAATAATATGAAATTTTAAATTATATCAAATTTAGTAACCCAAATTTAAAATTAAAATTAATCAATTTTTAAGAGCAGATTAAAAATCTTGTTCCTGTTTTATGACAAAATTACTAAGCAAACTTAGGCATCGACAAGTACCACTACCTTTTTTATTTGATAATTGAATTTATAGATTTGCACAGTTTGCGAAGGTTTTCTGTTAAATATTTGAATAATAATGGGCCAACAGCCATTTTGAACTGTTTTTTATTTGACTTATATCAGAGAATTTACGCTTAAATCTTTTTTGTTTGTAAAGTTTTTATTATATCATGATTTGATTACCTTATAGTCAATTCATAGGCGCAAAGCGCCAATAAATTGTCCATAATTAATTTCCAATTTACATGTATTCTAATAACTATACTTTACATTTCCGAATATTCTTTTACTTATTTTTCACGAAAATCATAAATTGTATCATAAATATTATCGATGAAAAGGACCTAATTCTATGTTCAGTAAAAGTTATTGAAGTTGTTCTTGCTTACCAGAAGTTGTCTAAGTTAATTTATTTGGGAACAAATTCAGAGATATGGCTACCAAATTCTGATTTATATAATTTTTGGTATGCATTTTTTAGCTTATTTTTAAATTTTACTCAATTTTTATTTTTAATTTTCTTAACAATATAGCCAATTTTTAGAAATAAAGGTCAAAAGTTTGAAAGAACTTTTATTATATGATATTAGATACATTTTCGGTTACTAAATTTTTTAATAGCAAACATTTTTGTAATTTTTAAAACAGACATGCATATATGTGAAATTTTTATGCGGTGGTAAGAATATATCATCTTTACCTTAGACCTTTCTAATACCGTCTTGTGAACTAAACTTAGTGCCATTTGGCGACACGTGTTTTATTTGTGTCCCAAATTTCACATTTTGGTTTTAAATTATTATTAAATAGTAAAATAATAAATAAAGGAATAATTATTGTTAAATTTAAGTTATTATTAAAAAACTCAAAGGGGATTTCCATTTTGAAGATCGTTTGGTTCACCATCTTAAGCAACTACTAGTATAAGTGAAAAATTAGGAAATTAATTAAAAATTAGCTAAAGCATAAATCGGCCTAATTAAATTATTTTTTAAATTTCTCTTTAACAATATAGAAAAGGTAATTTTGAAAGCGAAGAGATTTTACAGTTCTGTATTTTATTTGTGTTTGTGTTACGTTCGTTTTTATGTATATGTTTTCTGTAAGTTTTTTGTTTACATGTATGCGTTTTATATTTATATTTTTCTTTGTTCCCGCTTTGAAAATAGTACTCTTCCTTCCCGTCGCCCAAATGCTGGGCTGTGCACGAAATGCAATACAATAAGAAATTCAAATAACTTTTTATTTAATCAATGTATTTCCTTTATTTTTTTGTTGTATAGAAAATTCTTTTGTTTTGAAGATGATTTGTTTTGAAATGAATTGATTTCATTATTTTTCCAAAGTTTTTTTTTTGTCAAAATGTCAATTCAATTTTGTCAATTCGCATTTGCTGTTTCACAGTTAAAGTATATTTCCAAAAATCATTATCTTACTAACAAATTACTTCTTTATTTTTTAGGCGATATTTCTGGGAGAAAGAGAGATACGCCACCGGCGACGAAGAAGAATGTTGTTAGCATCTGGCGCTTTTAGTTGACATTTTTGTTTATTTACAGGTTGTCCCTAAGTGATTGCATAATGGACGAAACTTTTATTTTCATAGACGTATCTTAGGACGTCGCACAGTGGTAAACGATAGAAAAAATCGTTACCGTAAGAAAAAAGTGTTCAAAATTTTGTTATCTTTCAGAGTAATACAAATATTATATACAATGCACCCCTGAACAACTTTTACTGCAATCCGCGCTAAAATGTTGATGATATTTTTCAGAAAATTGTTGCACTTTAATTGATTTTCGAAATTGTTGTTTTTTAAATAATTCGGACTCCTATGTCCTTTACCATTGGGGGCTATTAGATCCGTATTTATATAACGGATTTAAGGGAAAATGAGAATTGTTGTTGAGTGAACAAATTTCGACAGGCAGTACATGAAGGCGTGACCTGATTTTCTCGCTGGGCCATGTTATACCGATGGATCCAAACGTTCTAGAGCGAACTAGATGGTGGTGCAGAAGAGGGCGACAAAATCTTGTTGAAGAGCCACACTTTTGAGCAGTGTCAAAACTTGGTATAGCGAATTTTGCAGATTGCGCTCAAAAATTATTAATAAAATTTCATAGACATGAGGTACAAAATTAAAGTAACGTTCGTGTTTGAACATTTTAAATTATAATATTAAATTGTAATTTAGAATTTCATATGTTCATAATAAGTTATATTTTGTTACTTTCCGTTAAAAAATACTTATCATACCGAAATACTGTGCCTTATCCCATTTACAAAAACGAACACAATTTTTTAGCGTTAAAAAAAAAATTGACTTTATAAAAGCATGACGATGTTTTACGGATTTATAATCGTTCGTTTCTGCTGCTGTCGACTAAATGCATAATAACGGCAAAAGTTTTGTGTAACGCTGTTAACTTTGCTTGTGGCAGTTGAACATTTTTGTTCCTTTCAACGGCACTTAATATAAAAAAATAAACCCCATTTTATGCTACAGATGCGATCCCTAGAAAGCCGCAAAACAATATTTATTTTTTTATACAAAGCCGGGTATATGATTTAAAATTCTCAAAAGTAGAATAAATTTTTCAAAAATAAATCTAAAGTAAATCAAACCTATAAACAAATATATTTTCTTAACTTATTTTTTTATAAATTATATTATAATTATATATACTTTACATTATACTATAGTTATTTAAGAAAGTGTGTATCTAAACGAATAATATGAAAGTGTATATAACAGGCCAAGTGCTGCAAAGGCAGCATTTGTAAGTAGCTAGTAACACCAATTCCTAGTCATAAGCTTTTGTGTAACCTCTTCCAGAATGTAGATTTTCTTTAAATATATTGGGAATCGCCAAATTATCAGGGACCACTTCATTTTACTTTCCAACTGGGTGAAATTTTTCACGTGTAGTTTTAATGTTTTCGCTTTTATTTGTGGCGGAAGAAATGTAATTATTTTCTTGACGTCATCTTCCCTGGACGTAGTGCACTTTTCCGAAATTCTAGATGTGCCGAATGATATTCATTTCATCGGCAGTAATTAACCGATAATAAAACAAATTTGCGGCCGATGAACAACAGTCAACTTATAAAGAACTCACAAAAACGTAAACTCACAGCAACTAATTCTGTCACGTACATAAAGGTTAAACAATCAGCCTCGGTTGGCACAGCACGAACCCTTTCTTTAGTGTAATGTTCTGTAAAATTTATCAGAAGGAATAATTTTATGATTTTTATAAAATATTAATCTTTTGACGTCATCGTTGCTAGCTTAGGTTTCTCTAAAGTGGGAAACTTTTGATTTTATTGATGTAAAATGTTGTAATTTGCAAAAGCTATGATTTTCTATTACACTGAAGATTGCTGATTGTGGCCAATTATTTTAAAATTCACCATATTTGTTTTTCCAAAAACCTCCTCCATTCTTCCCGACCAGTGTCTTAATTTTTAATAATATTTAAGGCGGTGGACAGTTTTCCAACCATTATGTTGTGCTGTAACGATCATGTATAGAACAAACCATATTTGCTTATGGTGAGCTAGTATGAGGAGCTATTCCATGCAATTTAACAACTACATTTAAATTTTTATAAGCCAAACAAGTTTAAAACAATTTCAATTTCAAATAGCACTTATAATTTTATAAAATCTGTTAGTAAATTTATGACAACAATGGGAAAGGAAAAGGGGAAAAACATTTATATAATTATAATTATGGAAAATGGGTTTTCAAATATTTGTAAAAAAAATTAGTGTTTATAGTATGATTATCAATGAAAATAATCTGTTATAAGACAAAAATTTTTAATTTGATAAATTTCAGATGGCGTTTCGTAGATCTCTGCATTCTCTCATGATTGCATAAGTAGAATTTCTTTTGTTTAGGAACGGCCATAGTGCTCTTAAGGATGTAGTAGCTTTATTACACACTTGATCAATATGTTTACGGAAATTCAACTTCTTGCCTAAAGTTACACCGAGATAATTTACATGATCATTAATGTTATTGTAGTCGTTTTCGTAAATAATTTGGCGTGCGAATACCAACGCTTAGGTGATTTATTAAATGGAAAAATAATCGCCTGAGTTTTTCCGTTATTTGTTTTAAATTTCCATTTTTTGAAGAATTTATTACAAACAGCTAAACTTCTCTCCATCTTTTTCAGTAAAACGAATTGTTTATAAATACCGTGTAATTTCGTAAGTTTAAGAAATCAGCCATAATTCTACATGTATATTCAGGGTACTTTGCTTTAAGTAACTTGTAGATGATACCATTGTGCCATACTGTATCGAACGCTTTTTCAATATCGAGGAGAATGATTCTCGTAGATTTTCTATTTCGTGTATTCTTTAAAATTTTGTTCTTGATACGACTTATTTGGTGTATGGTGCTGTGTTTGCGTTTGAACCCAAATTGTTCTTTGGGGATAACATTGTTGTTACGTGTGTAATCGTCGACACGCGTGTGCTTTTCATACAATTTTCCAATGTTGCTTAAAAGACTAATGGGCCTATAACTGGTTGCAAGGTTCTTGGGTTTATTTGTCTTATGTATAGGAATAATTTTCGCCGTTTTGAAAATATCTGAAAAGCAGTTAAGTTGCAGACAGCTATTAAAAATTATGACTAGTAGCTTAATAGCTCTTACTGGCAACTTTTTCAGCAATGCATTGGGAATGTTGTCAAGACCAAGTGATTTAGAATTTTATAAATTTTTCAAAATATTTTCAACTTCACAGTATGTCACAGGAACTATGTCATCCGTAGTTGGTTTTTGAGATTTGAGTGCCATCACTTTAGTGTTAACCATGCATTCGAATGATGGTGAAGGCGAAAAATTTGTGGTTAGATTGTGTGATTTCGCGAAAGTTTCTGCAAGAATTTCGGCCTTTTCCAAGTCTATAATTATTTTGGCACCTGCATTGTTAAGGCTATGAATCTGGATTTTCCCTTTGCCCCTTAAGCTTCTACTAATTCTTCAGAAACGTTTATCTCCGGGCCTCATATGGATTAGAAGTTTGTTCCATTTTTTATTTCTATGCTTGTATATTTTAGAATCAATTATTTTGGTAAGAAATTTTACACATTGGTTGTACATTTGTGCTCGTAGTGGGTTTAGTGCTCGTTGGTATTTTATTTTGAATTTCTTCCTTTTCCCTATGTGCATAATAATATTTTGATTTAATCCATTAAAAGTTTTCGCATTTATCTTAGGTGTGGATAAGTCTCTCGACACGGTAATAAGGTTAACTAGGTTATTGATTTCCTGTTCTATTGCTGCTTTGCTGTGGTATTGATTGACATTGAGTGTAATTCTTCGGTTTATCTCATTTTGGAAAATATTCCAGTTGGTATGCTTAAAATTTTGATATCTTATATCTAATATTGGGAATGAGAAACATTTTACAATACATAATGTTGGCAGATGATCGGAGGGTATCGCATAGTCTAGAATTCGCGACGTCATATTCAATGTTGAGTTACTCAAGATAACGTCGACCGTGGATGGTGCATGATTCACTTGGTGCGGATATAGCGTGTGTTCATTAGGGGCAAAAACGAAAAAGTTTCGGGATTGCTGTAAATTGTTAAAAATTATCCCAGAGCGGTTATTGGCGGAGCAATTCCATGAAGAGTGTTTTGCATTCAGATCACCGAAGAGAATAAATTCGCGGTTGTTTGCTGTAAGAGTATTTATATCGCTTTCAAAGTTTGACGTGTATCTCGGAGAGTATGCGGTAATTACAGTGATTATTCTTTGGTTTATGTATAACTCTATTGCTATGTTTTCAATTGATATGGTGTTGGCGGTAGGTACAAGCTTATGTTCTAAAGTTCTGTGAATTAAGAGAGCAATACCGCCACCTCGCCCTTCGATTCCATCGTTTCTATAGATGATATAATTCTGGAAATAAGTTTTGTGCGTCTCTTTAAAAAATGTTTCATTCAGTGATGCGATGCGAATATTCTCTTTGTTAAGAAGATGCTGGAGCTGTTGTTGTTTTGAATAGTTTGTTATTCCATTTGCGTTCCAATGGAGAAATTTTAACTCATTGTGATTATTTAAGTTCATAGGCATGTTTCACCAATGACATGACTACATGCATTTGTTGTACACGTGACGTACAATTACTTAACTCTTTAAGAGCGGAGGTAAAAATATTAAACAGCTCATCAATGGTAAAGAGCTGATTTAGATTTCTCTTGAAATTGTCCGCGTAAGATCGACAGTTATTACTATCAAACCTGTCATTATTTGTTTGTACATTACTAGAGGGGAAATCATTCCTTGCAGTTCGAAAGAGTTTCGACGCCTAGGAAGCACCTTAGACGATTGTCTGTTTGAAGCCCTTGATCTGGCTTCTAAATAGAGTCAGCGTAAGGGGCAGAGTACATCGTTGGCGGAATGGCCCGTTCTTTTTCTTCCGTGTTTCTTACAATTGTAACAAGTGAAAACTGCAGGTTTTTGTCAGTTTTATTGAAGTGACAGTTAGAAGTCAGATGTTGACCGGCGCAAGTCATGCATGCGGCCTTTCGATTACAGTGATCTCCGTCGTGACCGTACATTAAACAGTTCCAGCACTGGGTCGGATTTTCGTTTCTTCTCGGCTTGTGTTTCTTCTATTTAACGATTACTTGGCATATTGTATTTACCTTCTTCAGTGAATTCGGGTTAAATGTTTTGCGAGTGAACTGTACCTTGTACACAGCATCGTCATCTGTATTTAATTTCGTTTTGACCTCTGTGACCGATGTAGGGCAAAGGTTGTAGCTCTTGAGATCTTCAATTATATCAATGGTTTCCATTCGTGGCAGTCTATATAAAAACGATGTGAACAATCGATTTTCCTTAGAGTTGAAAGTATGGAATTCAATTTTGCTTTCCTTATGAAAGCTTGACTTTACACGAAAGAGATAACACGTCCGTTTAGTAAAAGATTTACAATAGAACACGTTTAAAACAAGGAACCAGCTGAGTTATATTTTTTGAAATTTGAGAAAAGAAGATCTAATTCTAGTCCTATTCATTGTTCATGTTCAATTTTGTATGCCTTAAACCAAAAGTGGTACTGGGTGTGTTGTCTTAGTGCTACTAGGTGCAAAAATGTATGCCGACAAACTCGGAATTATTTTCTGATCCGATTTGAGGTCATGTCAGACAAAACGACTAAATACTTGAGTTTTGTCGAGAAAAGTGTGATGAAACTGTATTCCATGTGAAGCTGTAGATATTCGTATTAATGAACGATTATTAAAACTCGATTACGTTTTGTACATATAACTTTGTCAGACCACGTGCGTGACATATTGAAAACAGACCACATCGATCCATAATTTGGTACAAAGACAAAGTCGTTATCGGGATTTTATTATATTCGTTGTAACAAATTTGCTCTCATCATCGAAGATATTACTATATCTCCCATATAATAAATCCATTGAGGGTTATAATATATAATAGAAGAGCCCACCTCTTAAGATAGAAGATAACACAGATCTGTATTACATGGTCTAAATTTTATTCACTTAAGATTTAATGTTATATTGTGCACTACAACCAATTCCTATATTTCATTTCATGCCGCAAATATTAGGCTTCCTAAAACCTTAAATGGTTTTCTTCCACTGCTGAGAGGTGTAGTCATGTTACAGCATTTTCTAATATTGTTATGGCAATTATTTTTGTATTCTTCATTACTTTGTACTTTTGAGGTTAAAAATTCCGAATTACTTCAGATTAATACGGGTATGCACAGATCTTCCCAATGGTATTTTCCGCTACTTCGTTATCGCTACGTACAGCGATGCATTTTATGAGACTATCATTTTTCCTTATCGGAAGCTACTATTGCATAGGAATTCAAAGGGGAAATGTTATGCAGTTGCACCATTTGCATAATAGTTTTATATCAAATCCTGTGGCGTAGAGTGTTTTATGGAAGGTCTGGTCCGACGCCTGTTCACATATGAACCAGTCTAATTGTGTGCCTGTAAAAATGTTTAACATGTTTAATGTTTGGGTCATATCCAAAAGTATGATATGTGCGTTTGACACGGATACCCAGCAAGCAATGCCGTTAATTCAGTGTCTTCGAAGGTTTTTCGTCTTCCTTCACGTGAACGGTCGTCAACATCAAAAACACCGTCTTTAAAGCGACGGAACCAATCTCTACACTTTGTCTCTCGATGCTCTCGATGAGCTTGCCGTCGTTTTCTTCGATTGAAAGAAGAAAATCAATACTTCCCGCATATGACGATTATTTGGCACAAAATCATATATATTCACACAATCAGAAGAATATGACGTCAAAAGAAAATCACTATTGTGTCGAGGCGGTATGTTTACCATATGCTTAAGTTTGGCTCATGACGTTTAAATTATGGCAGAATCTAACTAGCACTTTCAGCCGGCGCCATCTATTGGAACTTAGTTGTGCGCTATATTTAATATTAATTTATTATTATTATTAAAACATTATGGTATTAAATTATTGGAAAATTATTGTGATTGGAAAGAATGTATTTCGTTCATGAATTTACATTCTTCTTAATGGCTATTACACTCAGCTCTCCGTCCACCGTATAGGCTTCTAAAGGGTGTCTTAACAAGAACGCAAGATTTAAATTTGGCGCCATTCGAAGTGTCATTGTTTGACATTTGAACAATTGTTATTGTTAGGAGGTTAGTAAAAATGGAGCGCTACACGAATGAGCAACGCATTCTCATTGTGAAATTGTTTTACCAAAATGGTGAAAGTTTTGCGGCTACAGTTCGCAAATTGCGAACTTACCTGAACAAATTGGGTAAGTTTGCCAAAACTAGGTCTGTTAGTGATGTAAAGACAACAACGCGCCTTCGACCAGGTCGATCGACCGAAAATGTCGCAGCTGTACGTGATGATGTCGTTCAAACTCCATCCACCTCAATTCGACACCGAGCTCAGCAAATTGGTGTCTCCAAATCCACCATGCAGCGAATTTTGACGAAAGATTTGCGTCTTCGTGCATACAAAGTTCAATTGACTTACGAACCGAAGCCAGCTGACCATGGCGAAGGGAGTTCGTTAATTGGGTATTGGAGAGACAACATGAAAATGCTGATTTTGCGGATAAAATCATCTTCAGTGGCGAGGACCATTTCCATCTTGATGGCTTCGTCAAAAAGCAGAATTGTCGCATTTGGGGTGAGGAAAATCATCGAGTGATTCACGAGAAGCAAATGCATCCTCAACGTGTCACTGTGTGGTGTGCATTTTGGGCTGGAGGAATCATTGAACCTTTTTTTATGAAAATGAGGCATGTCAAGCGCAAACAGTCAATGGTGTTCGGTATCGTGAAATGATAACCAGTTTTTTTCGTGCCTAGAATTGAAGAAGTGAATGTGGAGGGCATGTGGTTTCAACAAGACGACGCCACATGTCATACAGCCAGAGAAACAATTCAATTGCTGCGTCAGTCATTTAAATCTTGCGTTCTTGTTGGGATACCCTATACTATGCTGACTTTTCGCAACGTGACAACGGCAACTTTTCTTTTTTGTTGGGCTTCAACACTGAAATCGGAACAGTGTACATTTTTGTGTTACAATATAAGACTTGTAAAATTAAATAGTGATAAAAAAAACATAATTTTGCAAATATAATGTCGAATATATTATGACGGTAAAAATATAATTTGTTCCGATTTCGGTATTGGAAACCAATAAAAAAAACTGACAATGCCGCAGAAGTTTTTTACGAGCAAAAGTTGTTTCTTGTGAAAAGGCAAAAATGTATAACATTTGCTTATGCTACATTAACAAAACGCGTTGGAACGCGAAAACAACGATTAAGCTGAAAGGAACTTTTAATGCAAAAAGAACCTTTGAACGGTACTTCGAACACTTCGCAGATAATGCAGATAATATTTACACCTCGTAGATGTGGACCTATGGCACCCGTTTTTCTACTAAACGGAAACATTTTATTCGAACCTGTTAAGGAACAGGTTCTTTGAAGCTATATCAAAATATTGAATATACATATATGTATATATATGTATATATATATATATACATATATATATATATATATATATATATATATATATATATATATATATATATATATATCTGTCGGATCTGGTTGAATTAATCCGGATTCAATTCGGTGATTAGAAATGGACTTCATAGCAATGTATAATAAATGTATTTTTATACGGTAACACAGTGTAACGCTTTTAAAGAAGGCACTGTGGTCGTTCATTGTGAATAATATGTGGAACCAGTACAGACATTTTAGTTAGGTGAACTGACTGTCAAATTCCTTCATTTAAATTCAATTCACTTTACTGAATTTTGTGCAATTGAGGTATGAGTCTAGGAATGTGTGGGTAATTTGACTACGAATTAGGTACTAGAAGTACCAGTTCAATAAGCGTAAGATGTTTGCCAAAATTTACTGAATTCAGAGAAGACATATGGACCTAATAATATATGGGTTAAATCATACTAATTAATGTAAAATTACTAATTGATGTAATGCCCAAATATCGAGCCAACAGCAGTTTGCAGACAGAAAGAAAAAACAACTAATTTCGAAAAATCGGCCAATTTGTATGGAATGCACCAACACGGAATGGTAATGTACTCCTTTCTCATTTTGAGATTCGATTTTGGAAAATTTTCAACATGAACCAAATTTGACAAAATTAAATGCAAATAAATAAAAAATCGACAGTGGTACGATGGTTAGTACACGCGACTATCGTTCGCATGATCACAGGTTCAACCCTGCATGCAGCCATCTTTCATTATTTGAGCGACGGTCACCTCGATGTGTCTGACGAACACTTCAAACTGTGGCGTTCGGAATCGTCATTAAACTGTAGGTCCCGTTGTGTGATTCTGGAAATAGAATGCGTTTAAGCTCACTGAATGTGAAAAGCTCTCTCATGTTTTATTTACGAGATGCTAGGATTATTTGTCTATTTTTTTAAATAATAGAAGCAAATATAAAAATATGTGTTAAATCATAATAACCGGTAATCAAAATCAAATTCTGTCAAGTATTATAAGCAAACACAATGGACCAAAAGTTATTTTACTGCGCTCTACGTGTGATGGATTACGAGGGACAAGTTGAATATCGGAAAATCGGTTAATTTGTATGGGAGGTACCAGAAGTGTAGCCGTAGTCATGGTCTGGCCAAATATTTTGCTGTGCCAAGTTTCAAGAAGTTTCATGAAGACTTGTGGCAGTTATCGTGTTTATCAGCCAGCCGGACAGATGGCCATCGTTCAATCGGCTTAAGAAGTTCTGCAAAATGTTTGGTCAGAAGATACTTGGTACTTTAAACGTGTCCTTCCAAGTGCTACATTTTTGTTATATCAAATGATATATACCTTCATATAAAAAATGACCATGAGATTATTCATGTATTCAAATTTGAATTTTGTGAAAATCTCGCATCGGTCAGCACTAGCATGGGAATATCTTTGTCCAGAAGCTATGAGAATAAACTGATAAAACTGCAGCTTTAAAAATAATATTACGGCGTACAGCGAAACAGATACATACGAATGTTTGTTTCTATTAAATCTAATAAATAATAAGAAATGCTTGTTATTTTCACTTTTCCATAAAAATTTACTTTGATTGAAGTTACATAATAATTGGCCAGGCTAGTATATACAACATAATATATATGTATATATATATATATATATATATAAAACGAAATTTTTGTTTATATTTTCAGATACCGCCATCGACTTAAACAAGTGAGTTGGTCCATCCAGCTAAATTTGTAATGATATTTTTATGATGCCTCACTTTATCACCCGTTTTTATCGTGGATATTTCTCAAATAATCTATCACGCATAATGTCGTTTTCATTCTGCTACGCATTTATTTGTATGTTTTATAAAATTGTGTTATAAATATGTTCTAAAATAATAGATTAAGTGCCTTCTGGAAGTGCTCATTATTTGTTTCTCAATTTTGTTGATATGTTGTGCTTAAATACAAAGAAAATAAATAATTAATTAATTTGTGATGTTAAAAAATATGTCTGTCTGTCTCATTTAAACAATTTCAGCAGCTCACTGCTGCACTAATACCAAAGTAATTGGCAGGCGTCCTTTGTTAAAACTTCAAACTAACTAACTAACTATAAATTTTGCCCAGGCTTCAAAATGCATGCTTAGAATTTAGTATTATTTTCCAATCAACTTGAAGTATCCAGAAACTGATGTGTTCCATAAGAATGCAAAACATGATAAAGAATTATAAAAAGAGTGCCATTAAAGCACCATGCATTTTCCGTTCAACGTTTGGTGCTATATGCAAATTAACTCCTTCTAACCCTTAAAAACCTTTGGCTGATGGATGCCAAAAAATACTTACAATTTTTGACTTGCATCATGAAGCTACGCTATCTATATATTTGCTAACATAACAATTACAAAAGAATTAGTCGGTATTTCTCAAGCTGGAAGTGATAAATGATTACCTTATTTACAAGTACATTTTTCATTTGCTTTGGATAATATTTCAGGAAAATTTCTCCATCACAATGCATGTTAGCCTATTAATACATTAAACGAAGCTGCAAAATGAAAACGATGTAACTGGATGATTTGTGGGAATTTTTCACATTTCAAAATATATTTGTATTTTTTGTTTCAAAATCGTGTTCTACATATACGAGTACATTGGGAGTTATTTACATCAGCGCCCACATTACTGCACGATCGTGTGTATTTCAGATATAACTTTCGATAACGAAAATTCGATCGGAACGAATGCTAATGATGCTACAACAATTTTTGCTAATTGCTTGGAAATCACTACACTAAGGATACTGCAGGCTTTGTAAAAGTAAAATTAAACTGGTTTTAATGTCTTTTACCTCTCGCAATGCTACGAGTAAAGAATCGCATTTTAGAATGAAATAAATGGCACACAATGGAACTTGAAGCGCATTTTCCAGTGGATAAAATCCATCAAGCGGGAAAAGTGGTAATAAACTTTTTCTCAAAAATATTTTCATTTATGTAGGTATAAGTCGACATTGGTCATAAGTTGGTATTGATGACCTTATCGCTGATGAGATGATTGGAGATGCGGTTGAAGACAAAAGCTTCCCAATGGTAGAAAAGGTATGTTTAGCTATGCTAAAACAATTATGGAGTCCGTGCAACAGAAAACTTTTCAATTTTTAGTGGTAAGAGAAGGTATTGGCGATCTTTAGTAAAGTGCCACAAAATCAAGTCTGTAGATTGAAATGGTTTCTCCCAAAAATAGCATCAATGTCAGAATACAGAAAAAATTGGCTAGTTGATAGAAGAAATAGAAAAGCAATAGAAGAAATTTATCGAATACAACTACGAAATTATAAAGTCCAAATTTAACTTTTTAGAGCGGACGATCGGAGTGTTGCGGTAACGAATTTTAAGAACTATAGGTTTTTTAAAAAAGAGAAAACGTTTCCCTGAAGGCGTTTTGCTATATTTCCGATATGAAAACATTACATTTTTTTCTTCACGTAAAAAAAAAAAATAATAAAAAAATAATAAAAAATGTATTTAAAAATTTCTGGATTTTTGGTTGGCAGTTCTATTTGCCTATTCGCTTGATTTACGATAGAGATATCATTTTGAACTGTAAAGAGAGAATCATGTTTATAAATTCATATTTTTTGACATTGTAAACATATAACAAGCGGCGAGAGGCAATTTTTTTACTTGTAATTCTCAATTAATTAATGCAACAATACAAAATTTTAAAATAAGCTACTTATTATCTTCCACTGTTTTTTGTTAATTATTAAACAAAAGTTCTTATCGAATTCCGAAATTATGTATAAGTTATAATAAATAAATGCTAATAACGATGTTTTTTACCAGAAAAAGTGACAGAAAGCAAAATAAAAAAAAAAAAAAATACAAAATTCAAAACATTAGGAAATTGCCTCAAATTTATGAAATTTATTGATTACAAAAGAGGAAAAATGTCGTATTTACTTCCACAAAAAATATATGGAATATTGGACGTAAACCAACGGCACATTTAACCAGGATTTCAATTCCAAAATAAGCAAGTCTGCTTGAAATAGCATCGCTATAACCTCATTCTAAAGATACCTAAGAGACAATTAGTGTCAATTACTGCTAACGCAGATAGGATCTGTCACGTAAGTGATAGTGTATTATTGTACAGTCGTAGAGAATGCGTATACGGAATTATGATACCTAAATGTATTTTAGGTCAGCAGGTATTTAAAAAAAAACATTTTAAGTTTGTAATAACTTTAAAATAACTTAAATTTGAGTTTGATTATAGACATTCATAATCAACTTCATAACTATAGGTAAATATGAAACATTTTTCTAAAAAATTTAAAATAATGCAGTATTACATAATTTGTATCAATGATAGTTGAAAATCACTTTTGTTATATTAAATCGAGCTAAATTGGGAAACATATTCCAAAAATACTTAAGTAGAACCATTTGCGAGATAAGGTAAAATATTTTCCGTTAGGTCTTAAAATGGTGCTAATGCCTAATTGCATACATTTCCGCTTTCTCCCATCAATATTAAGGAAAGAAATTAAATTAGAATTAAAATTGCATATTCTACTATCCGCCTATATAACAGTTTCCAATCGGATTGTCAACATATGACTTATTTAACAGTGTATTGACGATTTTGTTAACTGATAGTAAAATATATGGTCACAAAGCATTTAACTGCCCAAAAAGTGTTACTACGATCAATTTTACTGAACCAAAAACAACTAAAATTTTTTACAATTTAATATTTGTAAAATATGTATATTTACAACAGCTTTGAAAACAAGTTGAAAAAGTTTGCGGACGACTCCTTTGTCTATCGTCTGCAGATTACTACATATTTTCGTCAGTTTAAAAGATCTTCCGAATTATGCCAGAATGATTAATGGTACAATTAGCTGTTCAATATTGCATTACAAATGTGTTCCTTACAAAAATCGGAAGATTTGAACAACAAAAGGAAGTAGACGTGTAATGCGTTTATATATGAAATTAACCAATTATTAAACTTTTATACATTAAGCAGACAACTTCAACCATATGATTTTGTTGCTTATTTTCTTCGCAATACAGTAATGAACAAAACTTTTGAATATGTTGCAAATAGTTTATTTCTTGCTACATTGCAGTAATTATATGTATAGCGTGCATACATTTTCATCTTCCATTTGGCACATCGAATTGGCAAAACCAAATTAGTAGAACCACCAATTTCGGTAAATATCAGCTGTCTTAATTTTTGTTTACATCATCCATCTCTACGCTACTCTACACGGCATGTTCCCGTGCAGAGATAAAAGCAAAATATATCGAAAGAAATTTTGGGTTTTCTGTTTGTTAATACCAGCCTTAAATGGCGAAGAAATATTTTACATTTCTTAGGTATAAACAAAGATGCAAAATAAGACACCGGAGCAGTATCAAAAGTTGTGCACTTATCAGGCAAAATTTCATCACATCGATTAAAACAGTAAAATGGCAAAATTCATTCCTACGTATAACATTATACTCACACAATTTTAAAACAAAATAAAATGATCCATTCCATCGAACATGAGAACAATAACACAAGAAATTAAAACTATAAATGTACAACGCTAACAGAACTTTCTGGCAGAGATTCGTGTCAAATTCGGTAATTTGGCAAGATATTTTGATCAAAGTTGAAACAACCTGCCATCTTAGTATGTTCACATTGATTACAGCTATATAGAAGTTTGTCGTGCATAAGAATCTTTAATAATTGCGTAAACTGTTTAAGTATAATAATTCTATATATAGATTTGTGTACAAAAGCCCATGCAAGTTACGCACCCTCCCGCACCCACCCGCACAAGGTGTTATTAATTATCACAGCTTTGGAAAACTACCAAGAAATGAAATTCGTGGGCAGCATTAATTTTACTTAGTTGATTCTTTCTGATTACCTACCTCTACCAAAAGAAAATTGTATCAAAATCAAAAAAGATTGGCACCAACTTAAGCGTTAATCAAAACATTATTTTGTTTTGTACTATGAATGCCGGAAATCATGATGTTATCTCGGGAGAGAAAGAGAAAGAGATATTAGTCCTAAGTTACAATATTATAATCAATACCTAATATCGAAAGATTTATATGTATGTCTATCGTATATTAAAATAGTTATTATTGTAATATTAAGTTTTGCTCCTATTAAGCGTGATCAGAGACAACATTATATTTGCATTGGTTTTGTAATTCTTAATTAACTAAATATATTCTTTTTCTTACATTCCGTAAGTATAGTCTTTATTCTCTCAATACCGAAAAAACTATTCTGATTTAGGTAGCATAATAATTGCATAATGGCTAACTAGTATAAACACTACCTATAACATGTATTTTATACAGATCTTTTTATTTTATTTCCAGATAATTTTTCGTCTAATTTAATAAATAAAGCAGGCTGTCCAGTTAAATTTGTTATGAAATTTTTGTGGTGAAGTCAGCTGAAATGTCGATAAAACGTTACATCAGATTGGAAGTCATACCGTGTGAATCGCTCTGTTATCTAAGAAGTGTCTCCCTCTCCTGAAATTGTATTTCTAAGTGGAAACGTCGATTGGAGCTGCCGTATAAGCGCCTCTTTGATGTGCATCCTGCTATTTTGGTTCAGTATATTAAAAGTAAGAAGAAAATCTTGTGGATGAAAGATAGGTCTTTTTGTTTGATTATCTGTAAGTAATCTGATTTAAAATTGTACCTAAAACATGACGACCATGTCTCTTCCAACCAGTGTTGCCAGAGATTGACATGGGGGAAAAATATAACTAACACTTTTTTGCGAAAAGAAGCTAAATAATCCAGAAAAAGCCAACTTTTTTGTAAGAAAAATCAATGTAATTGTTATTACATTTTGTGAGGTCGTATTTACAGTACTAACTCGATTAGATTTATGTTTATAATTGAATTCGCTTCGCGGCTTTATGAACATTATAAAAGGTGTAATTATCATCTAGCCAACATATTTTCTTTATTTCTTTTTTATTACCCGATTGTATTTATAATAAATTACAAACATAATGAGATACAAGCTTTGACTACATAGGTTTTATGATTAAGAGCTATGTGTTAGAATTACGTTAATATAATAGGTGCGCAACCAAGTTCTCCCTGTTTTCTTTTTTTTTTTTTTTTTTATAAAAATGCAACTTTATTATAAAAGCATGTTTACAAATGATTCATTGGGAGTATTGCCAATCGCTAGCTACTACTGTGGCTCGCCATTCAGGCAAAGCTCGAATTCTGTCACGGGAAAACTGTTCATCTTTTGAGGCTATTCACGAATCAAGCCATTCCTTGATGTCGTCATATGAGTGGAACTGCTGGTTAGCCAGACCGTGTGCCACAGAACACAACCGTGATAATCGGACGGCGCGATATCTGGAGAATAGGCGGATGGGGTAAGATTTCCTATTTTAGCGTTTACGTGTATGTTAACGAGTTTATCCTCGTGAGGCCATGCGTTGCAGACAACGATCTCCAATGATGGTTTGGTTTCAACAACTCGTAATAAATAACACCGACATGGTCCCAACAAATACAGAGCATAACCTCTGCAGTGTGAATATTCGGCCGAGGCGACGACGTAAAAGCATGAGCGGGAAGCCTCTTTGGATTGCCGTAGTGAATCCATTTTTCACCTCCCGTTACAATACGATGAAACCCCTTCCTTTTCTGTCGCTGAAACAGATATTCACAGACGACGCTCATTGTCTCTTGGCTTCAACTCATAAGGATCCCAAGTTCCTTGCTTTTAATCATTTCCTACACATGACACGGATCCCCATCAAGCAATGCTGTTAATTCAGTGTCTTCGAAGGTTTTTCGTCTTCCTTCACGCGAACGGCCGTCAACATCAAAATCACCATCTTTAAAGCGACGGAACCAATCTCTACACTTTGTTTCACTTAAATCAGCATCTCCGTAAACGTTTTGAAGCTCTCGATGAGCTTTAGCCGCCGTTCTCTTTGATTGAAAGAAGAAAATCAATACTTTCCGCATATGACGATTATTTGGCACAAAATCAGTCAGAAAAAACTCACTATTGTGTCGAGGCGGCATGTTTACTATATGCCTAAGCTTGGCTCATGACGTTTAAATTATGGCAGAATTGACTAGCACTTACAGCTGGTGCCACCTATTAGCAAACAGCGCACCTAATAGGTTAACATGTTGCTAAATAAAATTATAGAGACAGACTACTTTTAGGAAATATATTATATCTTTTCTATATTTATCATTTACAATATTTTACAATGACAGTTTTGCATGAAATGTTACATGTTAGTTGTATCTGATTTACAGAAAAGACATTCTTTCTTCAAATTTTTGTTGATAACGTGGTTATGCGATAGATTAGAATGAGCTAGTCTAAGACGAATTATTTTAATTTGATCTCTTCTTGAAAGAACCGAATCATGTTTTAAATAGTCATGAATGGGGATTATTTGTGAATGGAGATTTTGTACCAATCGAATGTATTGAGTCACTCATTTTTTTGTTTACTTAAAAATTTGTTATTTATAAATTTAGTTATATCTTTTGATGATAAGTTTTCAATGATGCGAAGTGTTTGCATTATAGCTTGCTTGGCTTCTTTGTTAGCTAGTTCATTTCTGTGAATATTTTATGACCTGGCGCCTAAATGACTTTAATCAGTTTGTCTTGCCTTATTAAAAAATCCCTTTTTAACTTTGTGTAAGTGTCCCATTGGATGGGCTTGATATAGCGCTCAAAGCAGATAATGGTATCTGTAAAACTTGTGTATTTCTGATTTTTATTGTAAGCGTACTTTACTGCTTCAAATATGGCAATGATTTCGGCGGTAAATATAGAACTATATTCTAGGAGGAGTGCAATTTTTACAGTTTTTTTTTCGTTTTCCACTAAACTAAAGCTAACTTGGTCTCTTATCTTAGATCTGTCGTATATATAAATTTGTATCTATTAGGATTTTTTTGAATTCTAAGTAATTCGCTAACATATATTTCGATCATCGTATGTTCTCTATCAAATTTTCTGAGACGTGTCAATTGTTTCCGCATCAAAATCCCAGTCTAGTCGGTGAATTTTCTGAAATAAACGATTGAATGGTAGGTCCATTTGATTGCATATCGCTACAACGCGATAAGCTATTAAGAATAGAATTACCGAAAGAGGAGAACTTTGTGGAATTCCATTAGAAAGCTTTTTCATGTTAGAGTACCTTGTGTTTACGCGAACAATAAATTTTTTATTTGTTAGATAAGTTTTAATGCACTTATACATTTTAGGTCCTATATGCCATTATTCCAATTGGTCAAGAATTGTATGTATTTTGATTTTGTCAAATGCCTTTGCAAAATCGAGCGATACAATTGGTAGGTGTTTTTTTTATTTAAAGATTGGCTTATGTGATAGTTCAAAAAAATTTGTGGATCACCTAGCGATTTACCTTCACTAAACCCAAACGGATTGTTGTGGAGCAGTATTTGTAACAAACCACCATAGCCTATTGGCGATAATTTGGTTAAGAACAGCAAGTGTTCAAACTGATCAAAGTTTTACCAGATTTAGGTTTTAATATCGGGATTACTAGACTGTTTTTAGAATTGAGGAATATGTGAACATAGAATTGTTTTGTATAAGGATATGGTCCTTCTTTTCGTGATAATGCTTAGGTTTTTTACCATAGGGTAGGAAATACCATCAACACCGGGTGTCTTACCTTTAAGTTTGTGAAGAGCAGTCGAAAATTCGAAATAGGTAATGTCCTCTTCGGTTAGGCTGGCGTTCTTACACGGAACTAAACATTTAGGTCGATCCGTTACTTTATTTTTATGAACTTGGAAACAAGTGGGAAAATTACAGTCTTCTTGTGAAAAAGACCAGTGGTTGGAAAAAGTGTTTGCAATCTCATATCGATCAGTCAAAATGGAATTGTTAATGACCAAAATTCAGTGTATTTGGGATTTAAAATACAAACCGCAGAACCTGCCAATATTAGACCATACTTTTTCAAGAGAGCAAGTATGTTTAATTTCAGAGGTAAATTTATAGATTGATAATTTTTTAGGCTTCTTTATTTCTCTTTTGTACTGAGCATTCATTTTTCGGTAGTTAGTTAGGTTCTCGTCTGTCATATTACGTCTGAAAAGGTTTAATATTCGGTTCCTCTGTTTTTTCTATATTCCTCTAATTTCTTGTTCCACCAAGGCACAGATGGTTTATTTTTGCACACTGGATAGTGTGGTATTGTGTTATTTGCTGAGTGCAAGATTATCTTTTGGATATTGGCAGCTTCTTTGTTACCAGGCGGGCATACATTTTAGTGTTGAATCACTGTTTACGGCGAGGATTGGTTTATTGGTTATTTTTATTGGTTATTTTCAAAAAAAAAAAAAAAAAAAAAAAAAAATAAGAAAAAAAAAAAATAAATAAATAATAATAATAAATAAATAAATAAATAAATAAAGTAGTTATTATGGGGAAGTGATCGCTGCCATAAAGGTCATTTTCAATATACCATTGGGTGTGAAACAATTATAAACGAGATAGCGCGAATTATATTCGGTTTCGTTTCGAGTAATAAAATTTTTGCTTATATCAAATACTTTCTAAATTCTACATATTCTTGATTGTCTAAATATTCTTTGTAAAAGTTTAGTATGAATTCCTCGGGGCAGCCTAAATTTGAGCCGATTAGAGAAAATTTTCACGATATTTGAAACGTACTCCAATTCACTCAAAATATATTGTTAAGACACTGTTACACATATGTGAGTAAGAATACCAGGCAGTAATGTTAACATTTTTGAACTTTTTACGATTCTGTCATAAAGTTGAGCATTTAATTTCCCTCTATGCTTATGTAAAATGCAAAATAACAGGTAAAAAATAGATTAAAATGATTATTTTTTGCTAATTGATTTGTTTTAAATTTATATACGGTTCGACCGTGCATGGAATAAGCATAACTTCCATCTAAAAACTAATTTGGCAAAACGATCAGATTTTTGCTTAAACTATTTCGCATTAAAATTATAATGATTTAGACCTAATTCTTTTGGTAAAAATGATTTTTTAATCCACACGCAGTCATTCTTTCAATGTCGCAAGAACTTTCCATTCTCACATCTTTTTTCATTAAGTTGAGCATTAGCCGTCGTAACACTTGATGTAAAATACAAAATATTTTAGACTACTTTTTTCCCTTCAGGCTGAAAAAATGTTAAAAGCTGAAAACAATAAACAAGTTTATGAAAAAAGGCAGAATATTATATTATTATTTATATTATTTTTTCCACGCCACATACATTGAAAAAAGTTAAATTTAGCGCAAAAATAAAAAACGCAAATGGCAACGCTGCTTCCAACTGTCATTACTTATTATTGCAACCAATTGTACATGCCTGCCATATTGTTTAAAGAATGTGCCATTTAGTCAGTTGATATTATGATAATGCTTACCTATTACTCATTATACTAATTGCTAACAACTAATTGTGACACCAGGTAGAGAAGAAAGGTTTTATCTCCTCTATAAAACTTTCTTTCTCAGATAATCTTGCACACATTTTGTTGCGTTTTTTACTACGCAATCGAGCATGAAATGTTCGTTTCTCATAAAGAGCACTTGTGTAGCACGTATCTTTATTTGATTTCCCAAGAAAATTGATACTTTGTGAGAGTAAGAGTAAGAGTGAGATTTTGACGCAAATTTCGCAAAACTGTATTCCACTTGAAGATAAATTGTTAATGAGAAACTGGAAAAATTTGTTAGAGTTGTATATTAGGCTTGGGGAGAAACTTGCAACTGTCAGTCGGTTTGATGGAATTAACGCTGGTGGGGTAACTTACTACTAATAAATTTATCTAAAATACAATCGGTTTAGATATGTACAAAAAATAATATGTATTTTTCTGACAACCTGCATAATATTTGTTACATATATTTATCTGTCTTGTGTGTACTTACTAAGCCCATCCATGTGTCGTTTTAATAATCATGATCTCAATATTGAAATCCTAACCATAATTTTGCAACCCACTGACAATCAAAATTTGTGCATATATGTAGAACAGTTTTGGAGTTTTAAAAGAAAAGTTTTGCAGAACATTTCTTCAGTCAGGTACTGGCTTAGTCGCCATTCAAGTGGTTTTTGTACTTTCCACATACTCACATATAAAATATAAATAAAATAGCCAACACTTTCATATTTACAAACAATAATTTATTCAATTATTTAGAAATTAATTCCTGATTTCGTTTAAAATAATATTTCCGAAAGTCTTTATACCTGGTTCATGATCATTACTTTAATTTTTGACTATTATTTAAGATAGATTTCAATGAAATCATATTGGAAACTAAAATGCGATATTCTAAATTGGAACAGATCGCTTACACTGGTCGTTACGAGACTATTGAAAGTGGGAGCCATACTCATAGGACCGATTTTCTTGAAATATGTTCAAAAATTTACGTGCAAGTCGTCTACCTATAGTAAACAATCACCGACTACATTAAGAATTGACTTACATCTTTGAACGGCAATATCTCATGAACGACTAGAATTACAAATTTCACAGCAGAAATGCAGAGTGCAACGCTCATAAAAAACCGTTATATTGGCCAAAGTTACGAACTGTATTAGGCCGAGACACCCAAACAGCTCAATATTAATGATTTCATGAACTATTACAGATGTGAATATGAGTTACTGTTGGTGTTAGGTTAAATCGGGCGTGGAAAAGTTCACGTTATGAGCTGACAAAGGTATAAATATTTAAAACATATACTACAGGTATAACAGTTATATGATCCAAAAAATTGACGGAGGCACAACTCTTCATGAAAAATACTTATAGCAGCCAAAGTCACAGACCGGTCGTCATCATTATTTAAGATAATTCACCATTATCCTCAATTAGTTATTAATTATGTGTTAAAACAGAGAAATAATCACATAATATAAGCTGAAGTTATTTTCGCCGATTCATTATCGATTTATCAATGATCCTAGTAGCAAAATATCAACAATAAATTTTATAAGTTTTTTCTTGTTCATTTACCTGTTGAAATTTAAACACATTTAACCATCTTCAGAAGCGACCGAGTAACGTTTTCAGCTGGTTTTACTGTTCTAGAACATTTTCTGATTTGCCACCGTTTCAGTTTCTGGGATCTAAAAAACTTGAAGAAGTTCCATGGTTTTTACCAAAATTCTATTCATCGATGGAACCTATAAACAAAATTGTCATATTTGATCAAGGAAGGCTTAAGAGCTGTCATTACACATTCCAACAAAAACCCGAACTAATTTTGAATCAAAACGAACTCAAATTAAGTAAAATTGATCTTCATATGGCGTCAAAATAAGTAAGAAAATTATTCGAGGAAATTTGACCATTTATTTTAAAGTTGCGATATTTTTACGCATGTTCAAATCAAGTAAAATTTAGACAATTTAAGTTTCACTTTCTTGTTTCAAGTACAAACTTACTAAATTTGGTATACTTATTTTGAATATGTTTTCAACCCAATTTCAGTACTTCTTTTTTTTTTTTTTTTGATTGCGCGCAGAGAAAAACCATGCATTAACATTTTGCTGCGTGAAATGCGTTAACTTTTGTTGCCAGACACGCGTTCTCAGCGAACTTTTGTTCTAAGAGGACGGCGATATCATGAAGCCCGACATAAATTTGGTCACATCGAAATGTTTTTTTTATAAATATAATTCAGATCACTCTCGCTATGTTCGCGAAGATTTTTAATATAGTGTGCGTGTGTATTTCTTCATATTGCAAATGATGTTCTTCAATTATAAAATAAGTACAGCTAAATGCTGCTGTTTGTTTCTTCGATGAATGTCTTCCTTCGAGAACTTGACGTGGAAAGACGTTTTCTATTTTAAGTATCAAGTTAATTTGATTATATCTAAAAAACGCGATTATTGCTTAAAAAACACGTTGATACTACAACGATACAAAAAAATTGTAATGGGAATAGTAATTTCAATATATGTATGTTTTCACATGAACGAACTTAGTACTGCGCATACAAAAGTTAATGAACATTGATGTGTCTTTATTAAATAAAAGATGTTTCCACAAATAATATTATAAAAAGTATTTTCATTGCAGTTTCCAGTCGCTATCATAATAATAGTATTTGTTATTATTGAGTAAATATTTTTCCGAAAATGTATTTTGTTTTAAGTCACATAATAATTACAAACTACTTTTTGCCTAGAATAATTATACGAGTATATCTTACTTAACATCTTATTTCATTTTATTTTCAGATGAACTTCCCTTACATTTTTTGAATGAAATAAACTGGAGTGCTCAAATACCCAAAATATGTGGAAAGAAATCTTACATACTTTAGACTTTAGGAAAGACAAAAAAAAAAAAAAAAGAAAAAATCCTCGAATCCCATGAACGGTATATGAGAGATTTAATACGTATTCTATTTTTAGACTAAATGGGACCTACTGTTTGATGACGACTCCGAATATCCGAGTTTAAGGATTTTACTACTACTCGTATATTCGATGTGTTCACAAGACTCATCGAGGTGTACCAGGCCTCGTACAATGTTTTTGATAATAGTAATAAAGTTCAGGATTAGTTTTGTGCACCTTGGTAGTGGAAAGGTTTAAAACTTCGTTAAATGTGTATTTGTAAAATAAATAAAATTGGTTATTGCTCCCAATCCCATCACAATGCGGAGTGTTTTGATCTCAACATCAAATAAAATGATTATGGGCGAATAAATAATTTTCTGTTTTTAATAGCTATTTTTGAATATCGACCTTATCTTAGTTTTATTCGTATTATCTAATTTAAGTTCTACCAGCTTAGTAGTGAATGAAAAAAAATTTCATCATCGCATTGCATCCGACGTTTCGCTGGGATCTTCCAGCATCTTCAGGTATGATTTTATATGATCTGGCAACTATAACAAGTTCATAACAATTGCATAACTTAACATATGGATGATTGCCAACGCGTAATCTTTTATCAATTGTTGCAGGAACGCATAATTGACAAAACTGCTAAGTATCACATAGAGTGCAACTAAACAAACGTAAAATATGGTATTGGTGTTGTGTCTGCCTTCTTTTCTATTAATTTTAGTTTTGCCTTTGTTTGTAGAGTGACTAATTCGAAGCAAACGTTTATTCTTACCTAATACAAAAAATAAATTTACGCCAATTGCTTGTCAAGTATGGACCATTTTGAATTCGATGTACTACGGCTATTATTTTCGAGACATCACCTAAATTCATTTCTATATTGATCCCGCCTTTAATAACAACTTTCATATATATTGTAGTTGTCTAAAACTTCCAGCAAAGGAGTGCAAAATGTAAAGCTGTTGGAGGACAATTTTAAAACACGATTTGTCATTACTAAGACCTGTGCATGAGAAGTTGCCAATTGTTAAAAGTCTAGCTTATAATTAAAACTTAGATTATGCCGATCCAATGAAAATCAATTTTTTGAGTTGTATATTATGTATTCTTTTTGACACAAAGTTATTCTTTATAGGATAACTTTTATAGTATTATCAAATACTTATGTTTGAAAAGGAAATTAAGTGGCAATTGTAATTCGCACTTAATTTGTATTACTTGACAAATGGTACTAATATGTAAATGTAATTGCCACTGTCAAATATATTGTATATTGTTAAAGTTGTATCTTGGCAACGCAATGGAAACTAATCTAACCTTCCAACTTCCAGTTCCTGTATTTTATTTTTTGTTGGTTTCCTATACTGAAATCGGTTGTTACTGCCTCACAGGAAAGATTTTTCTCGCGAAAAAAATGCTAATGCCCGGTGGAAAAAAAAATTCCAAGACTTTTATGTAGAGTTTCACTCCGAAAAGTCAGCATAGTATCAGCCTTGGTATTTGAAATTTACAATGAATTGAAGGAAAAAGTGCAACATCTTACAAAGTGTACAACGTGTTTAATTTTCTTATGGATCACATCTGGTAAAGATTACTATGACGCGATAGACACAAATAAAGAAAATATTCGAAAATATCGATTGGAAGCTTTAGAAAATTTATCACCAATTTGAAGAATTGATTTGTGTTCGGTTTCTATAACTGAATTATTTCTTGAAGTTTAGTTATTAATCATTTTATAAAGTATTCAATTTTTCATTATTATTATTCATTTATTCAATTTTGTGCTCGCAAGACATGTTTTGCTTACAGAAATTGTGAGTCCTTTTTGTTACTCGCCGCTTTTTATAAGATAAAATATTTTCAATTTGGTAGCCAAGAAGGCGTTTAAAAGTCATATTGAAAATTTTCTACAAAAAATAAAAAAAAAAACAAATAACAAATCACAAATTACACAATTACATCAACGGTAAACTTGGTTGAAGTTTTACATTCAGTCACTGAGTTCTAACGAACTGAACGATATATACAAAACAATACTGTTGGTATATCCAAGCAACAACACGAACTCATAAAATTTTGGAAAACGAATGAGCGGTTTTCTTCCAATATTGTTTTGTCCGGTAATCATTTTTGACCAGTAATTTTTTAGACGCTTGTTCGATATCTTTAAATTTCGAAAAATTACAGGAATATTAGTCATTTCGGTGTCAATAATAAAAACCATACAATAAATATAGTTAAAAACTTTGAGATCATAGCGACATTACAAGCATTAACTACTTATATGGAACTAAGCTACTAGTACTCAACCAACCAGTTAAATATGAAGGGACCATATAATCCCAACCAAAAAGAAAATAAAAAATCGAAATAAATAAATTGATCTGCGATTGTGCTATTAATTTGTTGACCATGCAAGTCCTTTAACTAAAATTTTGGGTGAATGACCAGACCGGGATTAATTACAATTACAATTAGTCGATTAATAGTCATTTTGACTAATTAATATTAGGCGTTGACAGGCGAAAACAGATTGACAGATTGACAGATAATCATGAAATGAGTTAACCAAAAAGTTTAAACAGTTGACCAGTTAATGGCACGGGAATAAAATAAACTGAAACTGAAACAAAATAAATAAACAAAGTTGTAATAAAAAACCATACAATGAAAAGTGTACCTATAGATGAGATCGTTCAGTTTTTATAAGGCAATGTGTCGCCTATAAGAAGCGGATTTCATTGCTTTACATTTATTGTATTGAATTGAGCGTAAAGTGGAAAATAAATCTGCGAAGCTTTAGGAATACAATAAACCTAACTGAGACCAGTACGTAATCCACTTTGGACAGCCATTCATATTATGATTTCCAACTGACTAGGTGCATCTATCCAGAATTGAAGCAAAAACTTTGCCACCTATTTATGTTATGAAATCTATTATAATATTTTTCAGGAATATCTTCCCACAACTGGAGACAACCGATTAAGATCAAAGCAACATTTAATACTGGCCGGTAAGGAAAACTTCAAGAGTAGTTGCAGACTTGCATCGATCACGGTTGAACTAAAATAACATACTGAGTAGCCAAAATTGTTGAAAATGAAATAATAGAAAATTGCGGACCTGAAAAATGGAGATCTGTGTGTATAATGGAGTAGGCTGCAATTTTATCAGGTACATTGTAAAACTTCGCTTCATGCCTGTATGGAATGAGTTCTATTTGTGATACCAATTCTGCGGGTAGTAACCACAACTCTCAGAATAACAACTACCAACAAGAACAAGTGTCGGCTAAGTTGTTTTGGTAAGTTCAATGGAAACAGTTTCTTACATTCAGCATTTATATACATGTTAGCAGTTTTGTGTTCTCCGTTTCAAAGAAATGTGAAAACCGCTTTCATTAGTATATTTGCAAATAGATTTTCATTAATGTCTTGCAGTTCGCGCAATATTTCGAAATATAAGTTTCTCTATAATAGTATAATATCATCTCTGTAATGATATCATAATAATATAGTAATTTCAAATACTACGGCAGATAGCCTCGACCAACTTAACTAAAACTATCTAAAAAAACACACTGAACTGGATGATTGTAAACAATTGCGATAGAGTAAATAGTCATAAATATAATAATATTTATATACATAAATATTTGTAAGTGCAGCTATAATGGCTAAAGTTTGACTGTCAACATCATAGAAAATATAGAAACGAAAATAATAACAACGATATAGAAATAAATAACATTAATTTCAGGACAAAATAACTAAGCAACTATTGCAATTTGCTACGAGTTCTGCAAAAAAGTTTTCTGTATTTTGAAAGTAAAGGGATTAAAATAAAGCTTTTAAGTTTCAGCAGGAACATGTCGGAGTGCGAAATGGTATGTCAAATTACACAGCCATTCGAACAATACATAAAGCTCCTTATATTTATTCACATTATTATATCCAACTGACTATGGGTAGTCCAAGCAAGAATATCACCACGTTTTTAATGAATGCAATCCATTATAATGTTTTTCAGGATATCTTTCAATGAGTACAAATGAAGACAACAGACTCAAACCTAAGAAGTCGCCAACAAGTACTTATGCCACCTATTGTTTTGTGTATTTCTGGATGGACAACTGCCGGTACTAGTGGCAGTACATCATAATGTATCTGTTAATTCTTTCCATGCCAAAGAAGTTATGAAATTGTTTTCATAAGCATGTTGGCACATTTTGTCCAAACATAAATTTGCTTTATACGTGTTATCGAATGTTATGCGAGACAAACTGGACTTTTACCTAATCTAAAAGAACACACTGAAGTAAAAGGTTGTCGAAACTTATAACGTTGTAATTCGTGTGCTACAAATTGCTAACAATAAAATTACCATCAACAACAGTAAAAATATAAAAGAGATATTTGATGCATGGAGTGAAATATGAAAAGGAAAAACAGCAGCCTCTACTGCCAACAATCCGCGTGAAAAATCAACAATTATCGTACCATACTGCTCGCTCTAGACATTACTTGAAAAAAAGAGCAACAAGAGCAAAAAGATCAAAATAAATATACAAAGTTTCAGTAGTGCAAAATAGATAAATAATCGCACATTTTGTCATACTATATTTACTAGTATTCACATAATGATGTCCAACTGATTAGGTACCTTTAGAGCTTAAGTAAAGACATAGCTTTGTATTTATGCTGTAAAGCCTATGGTAATATTTTTCCAGATTATCTTTTCACGGGTATAACTGATATCGTACCAACCTGTTGGTACTTTAAGGGACCTGCCAACTGAGAACAAAATGGTCATGAGTAAGTTTAAACAATTTAAATGTGTTAAAATCAGCATTTATCACTGGCCAATAGGAAAATTAGAAGAGCTATTGCGGATTTATACCAGCCACGATTAAAATAAACTAACATACTCAGTGGTATATAGTGGTAATAATAAGATAAATGATAATTGAAGATACGATTAAGAATTATGTGGCAAAAAATTAATGAATTAAACGGTCAGCAAATTATGAAAAAATGTAGTCGTAAAAATGTACATTGGATGAAACCAAAATGATGAAATAACTAAATGATGAAGATAAGTAAAATAAAACGCTAATAAAAATGAAGTTCGTTACAAACACATTCATTATGTTTCAAATGTTACTCAAGTGAAAGTAATGACTATGTTGCACAGTTGCACCTGCGTTTCACACTTTGTGGATAACTGAAAAGCAACTTGACGGACAAGTGCCAGGTAAGCCAGGTAAACAACGCGCGATTATTTTCACAAAAAGTTGAATTTAATGTCAATGACGCTGTATAATATCACGAATAATATCAGCTCATTAATATTGAAAAAATTAATATTGAAAAACGCAGGCCAGTTTTCTTTACGTACAGACTTAATTATTTATACTTTGGCAGCACGTGCCAATCACACATTCCATTTCAATGAAATGTGGAAACCGATTTCTTCAGTATGTTTGCAAACAGTTGGCGAAAAATTTCTACATGTAAACTAACTGTGTAGGTATCATCAATTACTAAGGAAAGTAATTTGAACCTGATCTAAAAGAACACACTGAATTTAATGGTTCCAGAAACATATGATACAATATTAACAAATAGTTAATAAACAAAACAAAGGATTTGATGTACAGAGTAAAACATGGAAACGAAAAACACCAAATACTAATCCCCACATGTTTGTGCGAATCCTTTGTAACAACTAGTGAACAATTGGTATACGTTCTGATGACATGAAAGAGAATACTTGAATTGATTGCATAACTATTTATTAAAATATAACACAAAAAGTACAAAAAATCCAATTTTAACAGTGCAATAAAGTACAATTAAAACGGTTTGGAGTGCAATATGGTACGCTAAAGTGCACGATCATTTACAGGGCGTTGTGATGTCCAACTGACTAGGTATTCTTATTCGTCGCGTGAAAGCATTTTATGGTATTTAGGCAATGAAACCCATATTTTTCCAGATTATCATTCCACGGGTACAAGCGGAGGCAAATGATTCAAGTCTATAAACATTACATATCGTACCATCTCTATGATATTTTATTGGGAATATCAAGTAACAAACAAATGGTCAGTGAGTAAGCTCAAACAACGTAACTGTTATTAAACCTACATTTAGCAATGACCTATAAGAACATTCATTGCGATTAAACTAAAATAACACACTCAGTGGTAAGAAATGGTATAAATAAAAAAATGGATATTTTCAGACGCGATTAAACTTTTTCTTTCGATGCCTAGAAGTAATAGAAATAAGTGACCATGAAAAAATTTAGTGAAGTAAGTGGTTTTGGTGGCTTTGGAAAAATACTGTAAACTTGTCCGGACTTCGTTTCATGACATGAAGCTCAAAACTTTGAACTTCAGAATTTCTAACTAAAATAACACAATCTTAACCGTAATGTTAGCTACAATCGATTCACAACATTTCGAATATTAACACGTTCAAGTAAAGATTTTCGCAGATTGAAAAGATCAAATGTGTGAATATCGAAGTTTCATTGCAATTTCCGTTGTGATGCCAACTTTGTGGAATAATAACAATTACAATATCATTGAGCTTAGTTGAATGACGATGTATCGCATGCCAAATAATGTCAGTGTGTTAACTATCCATCACCAAGACAATCTTTATAACTACACACGGAGTTAATTATGTCAGCTGGTTTTTGCCTGCTTTGAAGAAGCAACTACCGACTTAAAAAAAAACAAAAAAAATGGAATTCGTATATTTCCAAGCAGCTGGCGTTTTATTATAGACACGTATTTACTCTATGAGTATCATTTCATAGTACGGAAGATAACGCCGGCCTACGTGTAATCTAAAAGAATTGAATAGCTACAAAAACTTCCTGCTGTTTGCCAATAGATGGCGCCATCTATAAGTGCTAGTTAAATCTGTCGCAATTTAAACGTTATGAGCCAAGCTTAGGCATATGGTAAATATACCGCTTCAACACAATACTGACTTTCTTCTGACGTCATATTCTTTTGATGTGCCGAATATTCACGCTGCGAAGGTTATGCTCTGTATCTGTTGGGACCAGGTCGGTGTTATTTGTTACGAGCTGTTGAAACCAAGTGGAACCATAATTGGGGATCGGTGTCGACTTTAATCGATGCAATTGAGCGAGCTCTGCGCGAGAAACGCCCACAATACGCGAACAGGCACGAAACAGTGATTCTTCAGCATGACAACGCTCGGCCTTACGTGACCAAGCCCGTTAAAACCTACCTGGAAAAGCCGATAAATATACATATATATATATATTTATATATATGTACATTTTTTTATATATATTTATATATTTATATTTATATGTATATAAATAAATATTGCAAAAACTTTGTGTGGAAAAAATATCCAAAGATAGGGAAGCTTCTTAATAAAACGAAGCATGCGCTGATTAAGCAATAACAAAGAATTTCCTGGGTAAGTAAAACGATAAATAAATTACGAATGGCGCTTCAACATTGCGGTCTAAGAGTCTTCATTTTGGAACCTTCTAATAATTACTGTTACAACATGACTATTTTTTGGAAACCATTTCCTTGTAAGTTGCCTACATTTTCCGTTTGAAAAACATTTAGTTGTTGTTGCGATAAAGAAATGTTTATTTATTTATTTATTTATTTACTTTTTGTAAAATTGGAAATAATTGTGTCTATGTTGTCATACCTAATAGCTCATGTGAAGTAGCCGTTGCTTGCCCTTCAAATAAGAACATTTTCATAAATTTTTTGAAAAGCTGTGACAAATTGTTTTTTAATGTGTGTGGTATGGGAATTTATAGGCTTGGTCAAACCAATTTGGAACAGTTTTCAGTTTTGGTGTGATCTCAATTTCATACTTGTTTTTGGGACCACACTATTGTGTATGTGTTGATTGTCGGTTCTTTTCACACATATATCAAAATTTCTATGCTCTTTGCACCAACGGGTTGAACAACATAGGTCCGTAAAACAAAACATTTAAAACATTTTATTTATATATAAATATTGCATTGGTTAGTATTGTAATATGTAATGTAAGCAATTGCGATACGGTTTGCGAGACATTGGCGGATCAGAGTTGCAAAAATATAGTATTATCGCATAATGCACATAATGTTTCATTATAGCAATGTCTAAAAAAGTTAGGGGTACGCTTTTTATACCTTCACCTTAAATAATGAAAGTATACATCATTTGGCCAAAGGTGTTTCATGATCACACAATCACAATCTAATATTTTGCCAGATGGTAATCGTGCTATATCGGTTCATCCCTTCTGATACCTCCCATACGAATCGATCCATTTCCGACATACAGTTTTTTTCTCCTGTAACTCCTAACTCGATAACGGCGGTGAACAAAATGTTTGCCCATTGTATTAGTTTGGTAAAACTTAAAAAGATTGACCAATTAATTATCTTCTGGCACCTCTCATACAATCGAATGATTCAAATCATGTCTTCTTTTTCTTAGGTGACGACTGGAATAGACATCCTTATCTATTATACGCCGCCCTTAGAAAATAATTCCAAGCACTTCGCTCTTCTGCGCTTCTGCTCCAATTCGTCACGCCAAGTTTCGGTAGTATTTCAAAAGCCTAGTCCTTCCAAAGGAGTTTTGGTCAACCTCTTACGCGTCGTCTATCGAGCTTGTTGTCGAAAACTTTCCGTGTCGTAGCATTGACACGCACATGACCCAGCCAACGCAATAGCCGTATATTAATGCATTTGACCACTTAGCCCATAGCCCATGCTGACATCATTCGTTTTGTTTACAGCGGAACCAAGACAAAATTATAGTTGTCAACGTTCACACAACGTCCCAAACGAGTAGACTCTTTGTTCGTTGAAACCAATAACTTTGTTTTGTCCTCATTTACCACCAAGTCTATTTTCGCTGCTTCCTTCTCGATGTTTGAGAAGGCTGCAGTAACATCTCGCAATTTTCTGCCAATGATGTCTATGTCATCTGCATATGCGAGTGACATATGGCTTTTATTAAAGGTGTATGTTGAAGAAGTCGCACGATAGACTGTCACCCTGCCTAAATCGTCGTTTGGTGTAAAAAGGCTCGCCTAGATCTTTGCCTATCTTTACTGAAGACTTCGTGTTAGTCAGCGTCATCCTACAGAGACGTATAAGATTCGTAGGAATTCCAAGCTCGGACATGACCTCATGCAGTGTTTGCCGTATCGGGCTATCGAAGGCAGCATTATAATCAAAGAAAAGATGTTACGTGTCGATCTGTTTTTCTTGGGTCTTCTCCAGAATTTGTTGTAGTGTGAATATCTGTTCAGTTGTTGATTTACCAGGTCTAAAGCAACACTGACAAGGTCCAATCAGGTCAGTTAGAATCGGCTTTAGTTTTTCACATGTCACACTCGACAGGACCTCATAGGCTATGGGTAAAAGACTAATACCGCGATAGTTTTTACAAACACTTTGATCGCCTTTTTTAAACACAGGACACAGTACACTCAAATTCCAACCATCAGGCATGCTTTCCTCAAGCCAAGTCGCATTTAGGAGCTAATGCAGGCTGTTTATCAGGTCATCGCCACCAGTTTTAAACAGCTCTGCTGGGTGGGCATCAGCGCCCGCAGCTTTGTTATTCTTCAGCCGCAATACTACTGTTCTGATTTCTGCTTGGCTCGAAGTTGGGCAATTTATGACATCGTTGATAATTGGGGTGATTTCTTCACTCGTGCTGCCATTCGGAACTAAGAGCTTATAAAAATGCTCTCTCCATAGTTGCAGCACATTTTGCGTATCTGTGACCAGATTTCCCTCGCTGTCCTTACAGGAGGGGAGCCGTGCTCCATACCCTGCACTTCTTATATTTTGGTAGAACTTTCGGGCTTCACCTTTATCCCTATACCTTTCTATTTCCTCACTCTCATGCTCTTTCCACAACCGCTTCTTCCGTCTAAAAAGTTGGTGTGCCTCTCTTCTCTCTCTTCTCTCTTGGCTATACGGTCACTTTCCTACAACAAATCCACATCCGCTAGTCGGATAGAGGAGTGTGAGGAGTGCGGACATTCCAGGTGCATATCTTTAAATCATAGTCCCTATAACGTTTGCTGGGGTCGTCAACATTTGGCGGGCTCGTTTTATTATTTTTTTCGGTGTTTTCATGATAGCTTTATTTAAGATGAGTGGGAATACACGAAGGTCGGAAGTCGTGAGCTGCTTGAGAAATTCTGCAGAGGGATCTGGTTATTACCAAGTGAATAACAATCAGACAGCCCAAATTAGAAATTTCCCCATTCTCCGATTTAAATCATGTATTAGCATCATATCTTTTAAGCAGTTGTGTATACATAATCATCCGGCAATGACAATGAACCCTTATGCTACGTCCTATAGAAATGACCCGTTTAACTAATCTATTCTTTGGGTTGTATTTCTGTAGCATCAAATTGGCTCTAACTGATCCCTTACAAAAGTGAGGCCTGAGAATTAAAATGAGCAGCAGCAAGCTCCTTCTGATACCTTTTATATCTATACAAACTGACTAAATTTCTGAAATGTAAGGTTTCCTCCGTAATTTTCTATTAGTACGCCGCAGAACCATATATTTTCCTCTATTCTATTGGTTTGTATTTATATGTAAAACATGACAAAATCGCCAAGTAAATGGCCAAATTTCCGATTTAGTCCAACTTTTCACAACTTTCAAGATATTGTGCTGAATTCAGTTGAATTTGAAAAACTTCACGCATTTGGTGAAATAAGTTTTGATAATTAAAGTGCAGGGTATTGACAACCACGCTCTTTATTGTAGTTCCCTTTCAAATTCATATCTATCATCCAATTACAGTAAATTCTGTATAATTGAGCACCCAACATGCATTTAGTAAATTTACTTCCGCAAATAAAAATGGGTTTTTAAGGTACCAAACAAACAAATTACCGAAAATCCGTGACCTTTCTATTATTTCCTAGCAGAGACCTTCAGAAGGAATTATGCTTATGTTTTTGTGCTTTATTTCAGTGCTTATTTTAATAACAATTTAGTGATTTGCTAACGCCTCTCATCACAGTAAAATCGCGGATGGATGAAGGCCAAGCTTACCTGCCTGATATTTCTGTACTGGTGAATATATATATATATATATACTGTGAAAAAATATATTTCATTGGGAGAAAACTATTAAGATTTTTTTAAGCAAACTTTGAATCAGAATGGAAATATTTAAGTATTAATTTTCACTTGAAACGACTTAGTTTTAGTCTTTGTTTAATCTTCATCTAGTCTTCTTGGCCTCTTGTCTATTTTAAAGAATTTCTGCATTAAAAATTGTTTTACGTATGTTTTTATTTTAGATTATTTGCACCATTTCCTAGGTATAGTTTACACAATGTTTCCGTTTTGAGTCACCAAAAGTTTGAAATGTTCTTATATTTCCTGCGAAAATTCACTTTTTGATATTTGTTGCGTACACAAATGTTGGTAGTATTAGAAAGCATAAAAAAACGAAATTCTACGTGTAGAGATTTCTTATGAACCGTATACTAGGCTAAAGTAATGGGTTTGTAATTTAAAACCTCGCTACGCCCCGTTCCCTGTAATTTGTCAATGGTTGTACTGTTCCAAATAGTGCGTCCTAGATAAAAATAGTTTTCGCGAATGAGATTTTCTTCTTAAACATTTTTATCTCTTCACCCGAAAGAATGAAGGTAGATATGTATCATTTGATTCCCAGAAGGAATTGCCAAGCATCTTTTGAGCATATGTGTTTCGTGACCTTTTAAGTCGATTGAGCGACGTCCGTCTGTCTGGCTGGCTGGAAGACACAATAATTCCCTTAAATCTTAATGGAACATCTTAAAATTTAGCATAGTCCAACGTTTGTTCATACCGTTGACGAGGATTGTAAATAAGCTACATATATTAGTTCATTACTTCTGGTACATTTCTTACAAATTGGGCGATTTTCCGAAACACAATTTGTGCTGTAATTCCTAATCCAAAAACTACAGCGATCTAAATAATTGTTTATTTTATTATACTACAATGCTTAGCAAAATTCGGAAAATCGACCGACTAACCACACTTCTCCATACTTCCACACAAATTACCGGATTAACCCACATATTCTTACGTTCATATCTTTCATTTGGTTAAACTAAAGAAAAACTTGATAAAAAATAACAACTTTCACTAAAGCAATCTCTTAACGAAAATGAATAGAATTGTCGCGCCACTTCTGGTACTTCCATACAAATTTGCCGATTTTTCGAAATTATAATTTCTCCTAAATCTCCCTATTCGCAGATTCGCAAAGAAATCGGCAAGTGGCCATGAACGTTCTGGTACCTCCCATGCAAATTACCGATTCTTAGTTTCATATCGTTCAAACGGTTGCATACAATTCAGGTAAATTTCCTGCATATCGTATATTCGGTTAAATTAATTCTAACCACGCCCTTTCTCGATGCCTCCCAAACGAATTACCCACTTTCTAGATTCTTATCATAAATTCAAAATGGCGTAGCAAGCATAAACGTAAGCAAGCATGCATTGCCGATCGCGTTAAGATTAAGTTAAGTTAATTATGATGTATTATAATTTACTGTGCATTAATTCACAGCATTTGTTGAGGAGTGGCTGGGTTATGCATTTAACAGATCTCCCCTGACACTGCGCAAGTTTTTCTGTCAATGCAAAAGGACTTTGTGTGAGTGTATACGTAAGTCTGACTAATCTGACTGAAATTTCTGTACTGTTCTTGCGAAAATAATTATTTTGATATAATTGATTCAAAGTATTTTTGGTTATTATTACAATAAGTTGCAGAATATAGCGAACAAATATTGTAAAGTTTTGCTCAAAACGTGAAGAAACTATTGCTCAAAAAAATGGTTAGGAAAATTACAGCAAACTATATTCGAATAACGTTTATAATACAATAAAACGTACATACCAATAGTTATACGACTCTTATAATCAAATCACGACGCTGTGGTACATGTTGAGCTGGTATTTAGTCTGCTCATTGTTCGATATAACCACACAAAATAAAACGCCTTGTTCTAAATATCCTCGGAATTTTATTACATGTATGTCATATGTTGCAGTTATGCCAGGGGCTAATCTAATACTACTATTGTTTTTTAACGATCTCTTTCGCCGAAAAGGCTTACCGAATTGAACAAAAATTGCCATATAGTTTTGTGGAATATGAATATAGAAATTAAACGATAGTATACGTAATGTTTATCCATTCTTCACCTGACAATTAGCTTCTTCTAAATAGCCCAAACATATGTACGTGTACAGACAGCTAGAAGTTAATTTCAAAGAATTGCTGTTTGTTGATTCTTGAATTTCTATTTGAATCTTTCCACCACATATGTATGTGTTAAAAATTATAAATAACGTTTTGCGTAGAAATGACATAGAGAATATTCGGGGATATGCGAATACGTTTGTGAAATTATTTTAAAGACGGAGGATTCTTGCCTTTGAAAATTCTTGCCTTGTAAAATTTATTTGTGGAACGTTTGAACACGTTAGTTATCTACTGTAGAGTGATTTTTTGGTATAATTGAAAAAAAAAAATGAGAAAAGGCCCTCTTAAAAAGTTCAAAGTATGTATCCAAAGAAATTGCCTACACAAAAATTTGTGTAATTTTAATGCAAATTCAGATTTACAAAACAAAAAACTGTTAGCTCGGACAGTTCCCCTACCTCTTTACAGAATATTTTGCATTTTTATTTAGAAGTTACATTTGGTGAATTCATTTATTGCAAATTGAACTTGAGGAATTGCATCAGTTCGTGGTTTTATTTATTTCAAACTACAGGGTGTCCGTCGGGAAGGTATACTACTTTGTTTTGCCGCTATTTTGGTAAACATTAGTCTTGACAGTTCATATTTGGCAGTCGTGAAGTAGAGACGTGGCAAATTTATAAGGGAAAAATATTCGATAAACCAACGTGTTTTAATCGTTGAAACATTTAATCAAAATCAATCATCGATTACTGTGACTATGAGAAAGTTACGTGAATTTTTTGGAAGAAACACTGTGCCAACAAGACGAGCACTATTTATCGTGTAGCGTATGATTTCGAAGAAAGACGGTCTGTAGCTGATAGGGCCAAGCATGGAGCACAACGTACTGCAAGATCGGCTGAAAACATTACTGCTGCTCAAGAAAGTGTTCAAAACAATCCATCAACCTCAATTCGACGCCGTGCTCAGGAGCTTGGTCCTCAAAGAACAACTTTGATCACAATTTTGCACAAGGATATACGTACATATACCAATACGATGTTACAGCTTGCCCATGCCAACCCCGATTTTCATGAAGAAATCATAATGAGTGATAAGGCACATTTTCATTTGAATGGATAGGTGGATAAACAGAATAGTCGGTTCTGGGCAACGGAAACCCCTCAAATTAATCATCAGTCACCTTTGCATCCATTAAAAGTGACAGTCTGGTGTTCAATTTGGTCAGGAGGAATCATTCTTTGAAACTGAAAACGGCGTAACGGTAATTGTCATTGGAAAATTTTTAACGCCATAACTGCATGCTTTGGGCTTGATTAACAAGTGGCATCAACAAGACGGTGCCACATCGTATACAGCCAGGATTACAATGGAATTACTGCGAGACCTCTTTCCACAACTAGTTATTTCCAAAAATGGTGGTGTTGATTGGCCTCCTCGGTCGCCTGATTTGACTGCTCCGGACTTCTTTTTGTGGGGATGTCTGAAAAGCAAGGTTTGTACAAACAAACCAAAAACGCTTGAGCAACGGAAACAAAATATTCGTGATGAAATTAATGAAATACCGCGCGAAATGTGTGAGAATGTAATGAAAAATGTGCTCGCATTTGTGAGGCTGAAAGAGGCAGACATTTATCTGATATTGCCCACATTAAATAAAATATTTATCAGTATAAAATACGTTATCTTTCATTTAATCAAAAATTATAAACAAAGTAGTATACCTTCCCGGCGGACACCCAGTATTTCTAAATTGAAAGCAAATATTGATCTGCAGGAGTCCACATATTTACAACTCACCAACTACCTTTTATGGTAGTTTGAACGTAATGAAATAATACGAGTATAATGCGAAAGTGCAAAATTAAAAAAATGTTGTGTATTTTACTAACACGTCTAAGATGTAGACTTACTGTTTGATGGCGCCGATTTGTTTAACATGTCCATTACATGCGCATGGACAGAACATTGAAGCTATCTTCTATATAAATGTAAAGATCGAAAAATTAAATTAGTTGTTGATTACGGAATATTGGAGTTTTCAAAAGTGAAGTGGTTATTTTCACCAAGATGTTTGTTCCATCAGATAGGATTTCAGAAGTGTGTTGTACACATATGTGGTATGATATTTAAAAGTACAACACCGTATTAGGTCAGTGACAGAAAACAGATTAATCGATTTACTATATTTAGATTTACGTACGAATAATACTGCCCCAGTATTTCGTACCGATTAAAATAACCTATGATTACTGGGCAAATCAGCCCGCCCCTTTGGCTTTAAAATATTGATTTTAACAGGAGTTTTGAAATAACCACATAAATCTGTTTGCATAGTGTAATTATTTTATAGTTATGCCAAATTGGGGATAATTGGACCCACATCTTCAACAACTGTTATATACAGGGTGGCGCAATAGAACGTGCATATTGCATCATCTTTTTTTGCGGGGTAGAAAATGCGCGGGCGGGGGGCGCCTACATCGTTGGGTTGGCTGGCTCATGGAGTTTTATTCGCTATGAATCACTTCGACGGGAAGCGCCGCGCATTTTGCGTGCGCGCATTTTACAAGAACTCTCGTTCATATGTTGTTACTAGGCGACTATTTCGTGCTGAATATGGACTACGGCGAATTAGTGAAGCTCCGAGTGCTAATTTAAGTAAAATATGGGTAAAGCATTTTGAAGCGACCGGTTCAACATTTAAACCACAAGCAAATGGTCGCCCAAGAACATCTAGGACCGAAGACAATGTTGAGAGAGTTATGGAGTCAGTACGAGGAAATCAGTACGACGAAGTTTGCAACGAATTTTAACATTGGATCTTAAACTGCATCCATATAAGCTGCAATTAACACAAGAATTGAAAGAGTCTGACTTCATAGCAAGGCTCGCATTTGCTAATGAAATGCTTAATCGATTTTCCAATTTTGACAATATCCTTTTTTCTGACGAGGCTCATTTCCTTATGAATGGGTTCGTAAACCGTCAAAATTGTCGTTACTGGAACAGTGAAAATCCCAAAATCAAACGCCAGAAACCATTGCTTAGTCCTAAAGTGACAGTATGGGCAGCAATCTCTGGCAGAGGAATAATTGGTCCTTTTTTCTTCGAAAATGCGCGGGGCCAAAACATCACGGTTAATACGGAACGCTGGATTTTTGGCTCCACAGATTGAAAGTTCAAGAATAGTGAATTCCAGAACTAGGTTCCAACAAGATGGAGCTACCTGTCACACATCAAATGACTCCATGGCGGTGGTGAAGCAGATGTTCCCTGGCAGACTGATTTAGAAAAGAGGTGATATCCCATGGCCCCACGTAGTCCAGACTTGACGCCTCTTGACTTTTTTTTGTGGGGATACCTCAAACACAAAATCTACAGTAATAATCCAAGAACCATCGTTCAGCTCAAGGAGAATATCCGTGGTTAAATAGCAGCCATTACACCAGTATTACTGAAGAAAGTTTTCAATAATTTTCGTTTGCGGTTAGAGGAATAGAGAGGGTCACCATTCAGATGATGTTATTTTTAAAAAATAAACTCCATTTATTACTCTACAATGCCTTAGATTTATTTTAACCATACCTTTTGTATTTATTTTTTAATCTATTTTTTAAATATGCACGTTTTATTGCGTCACCCTGTAGATGCCCTTAAACACTATAACATTTCTTTATTTTAACTTCTGAAACTTTTATTGGATTGCAACTGGATGTACCGATCACTAGCATTCTGATACCTGCCATAGAAAATGTCGAATTTGACCTAATTTGAATACAATAATATCGTCCTAAACGCTTTTACCACTTTTACCGAAACTCCACTGAAATTGAGCATAAAATATTTCGGATTGCTGTCTTTGTGTACAACTTAGAACACAAACTTGTTAAATTTCGGTAAAGTTTTTAATTCAGTTCACCTGAATGAAATTCCTTTGTTTTGTTTTCTTCTGGAAATTCAGAGTGTAATCATAAACATATATTATGAAATGGTTTTTATTATGGTAGACTGTCATATCCGAAATAGACTAGACGTAGATCAAAACAATAGCTTTCATTTCAGTAAGGGATCGGATCGATTCAGCCCATGTTGATTATACTTGTACTTACTTTGTCATTCATATTCATGTATCGTTATTTGAAAAATGACAAATATACGAGTTATATTGAAACCGAAAGTTCATTCACAAGTTAAAAATATTAAATTGTTTTGAGAGAATGGAATAGAAATGTATGAAGTCAACAAGGCAATTGGCTGTAACCTAATATTCTGTAATGAAGTAGCCCACATATGTTGTATTGTACAACAATAGAATTTGGCACAGGAATATTTCGTATTTATAGACAGTTTAAAACCGAAATTAGGCTAAAATGGCTAAATACAATTTGCCTACACATGGTCATCTGTTCGCTAATGCATAACAATTTATAAAGGTATATTATATAATTTTTTTGCTAAAGAAACAGGCTAAGACGGTAACAATGTACGATAAGAGGACACTTCTGAAACGCGCTCTAAGAAAAACGCCTGCCCATACAATTATTGAATCCAACTTTGGAGTTGTGGTAATTTAACAATGTTATTAATTAAGGGTTCTATGACGCTTGTCAATAGTCACTGTTTTTAAGAGAACCACGCTAATTGTGGGTGTAGTTAATGAAAACGTTTGAACAGTACTAATTTGGACAAATCTAGTAAAAGATTTTCAAATTGACATACGGAATCCTTCGTAGGCAATAGATAAGTCTCAGTACAGAATGCTTGTGAGCTTTCTAATATTTGCAATATATGAAAGTATATGATAGATGTAGAAGTCAATCCAACACATTTTTGGGAGACTAGCCTATTTGTGGGAGATGGTTACTGAATAATATAATACTAAAATAATTACTTTCCACTGGAAAGTGAAGGTAGGTTAATGCATTACGTATGGGAGGACGCTATTTTTGAGACTCTCCCTAATCTGATGATGTGTCGGTACATCGTCCACAACTCTGTTGAGCGGAAGTCATGGTGGCACATAAACTTCGACGTGGCCGACATGTCCACATGTTTAAGGTCGAAACTGCGAGCTTCAATGTATTTCAAATGTTGACTTGCAGATAGAACGGCTGATTCAATTTGTACGATGTAGATTCCCAGTTTCGAGCCACATCTCATGTAACAGATCAGTGTTCTAATAACTTTTGGTAGTATAAAAAGCATTGCCAAAATCATGAGAATGAAATTATTTCTTGCATTCGAATTTATGGTTTCCAATTGTTTTGGAAGACTATTTCACCCATCCCTGGATAGATTTGTATTCTTATTCCTACAGGTCTCTTTTTGACAATAAACGCATTTTCTGGTTTAATATTCGACTCAGATACTACCCGAACCACAGGATTCAGAGTTCAAGTTTTAATTGAGAAATTAGTTCTTGCCGTACTAGTTGAATTAGATTTGCGATCCGTCTGGAACTCAACCTCCTTAATCTTTAGTTTTGTAGCAAAACAGCAGAGTATATCAATCTGCGCTGTATTTGTGGTAAAAATTCCGTAGCCAATATAGGAGGACCAAAAACCTACGATGACATTGCCCAATTACTTTGCAGATAAGTCATATCACCAATGCTCTGGAAATTTGAACTTTAGCTTCGCTATTGCTCCCAAAAATTTGGAAGTAAATAGGTAGGTAGCCATAAATATGAGAATTGTTGCTGTTCTGAGGAGTTGATTACGGAAATGTCACTTTCAGTGGTAAAATCAGAGAATTAAACGGGTTCTTTTGATTTTCTGTTGGCGTAAATGTAATATTGCGAATAGCATTAGAAATTATTTTAATATGTTTTCATTATATATGACGTATAATGCAAAAAATTTAGCACACTTTTGAAGTCGATTGAAAGATCGCCATATGTCTGACTGCTTGTTGAAACTTTGTCATACTAATGGCCGATTTAACCCATATATCCTTAGGTATATAATTTTAATGTAGTTTCACTAAATTTAATCAAATTTGGTACACGTTGAGCCTTTTTCAAGTTAGAATTTTGAAATGGAAATGGACGCGACATTGCCAAGCCCCTTCTGGTGCTTCCCATACTATTTGTCCGATTTTCTAAAATTGAATTTTTCCCCTGTAATTTCGATTAAGAAAGCTGTAAAAACCTAGAATTTGTATTTCCCTGCAGTCATCAACAACAATTGACAAGTAGCCATGTGTTTTCGGATACCTCCCATACAAATAACCGATTTAACCCACATATTCATGGGTTCATATCTTTTAAGCAGTTGTTTTAATTCAGTGAAATTTCATGAGTTTAATGAACTAAGTTCTAAGTTTGATGGACTACGTTTTAATCTCTACTTAGTAGACTCCATTTACTTAAATTTTGCCATTATAATGGTTACTGTAATTTGAATAACTTGCATTTAGTAAACTTATTTTTGCAAATTTGCGTGGACTGCACAGCCGCGGCCCCTAAAGTACCGCACGTACAAGTAATCACTTCACCTGAAATTTCTGTACTGATTTGCATTTCTAAATACCAGAAATAAATAATAAAATAAAATAAACAAAATTAATTTATAGATTAGTAACGCTTTTATACCGCTTTAGTTGTTATACCACATTGCTTTGTCCTTGTGTGTCGGCATATCTGAAGTCGAATTGTGTTGAGTGTTTCATAACATTTTCGAAATTTAATTTTGTAATAAGAAAAATATTTAGATCTTTTAAGAAATATAATACTCAGATGAATTTGTCCGAAAATTTATTTTTTCTGCCAGCTGAAGAAGCAATTTTTAGTGTACATTGAAAAATCCTCTATTACACTAGTCTACAAGGTTTTTGACTGGAGCATTAAATATCTTTCCTGGGGTAATTTGGTGGGTTGAATTCGAATCTGTAATTGGTTTTTCTCTATCACGTCAGGTTTCCGAGATACAAAAGAAAATGTTTTTATTCGATTTTTACATAAAAAAATCATTAGTTTATTTAAAAATCAATGCATTTTCAAAAGTGAATGGCGTTATTTGAACGTCGTTTGTATTTTGTTGCATTTGCATTAGAGTCTGGCAATAGCCTCCCAGCATGCTTTTGTCCCAAAATCTTTGATAATTTCTTTAAATTTTCATTAAATCTTGATGAGCACGCTCTCCTTGTTCGTCGCTCATCGCATCTAGGTTTTGTGGAAAAAAATTTAAATACGAATGAAGAAAATGCTTTTTGAGTGACATTTGTGCGCCTAATTCGTGATAATTTTTCAATAATTCAACAACAATTTTTCTGTAGTTTTCACTCTTATTATTTCCAAGAAAACTAGTCTGAGAGCCAACAATTATGCCTTCTTTGATTTTACCATATGAGGTTTTAAGAAAAACCGCTAACAAATATTTACTTTATTTATTTATTTGCACCATCTTTGTTCTTAAAAAGGTCCAATTTCATGTGCTGCGGCGGAAGAAAAACGTCATTTGTATCAATTAATGGTTTATTTGAAATGTTTTGTTATTCTGGTGAATACTCAGTTCTTTTTGGCCACTCTGTTCTGACGTAGGAAAAACAGTATTTCGTAAAAACTCCTTGCATACCAGTCAACAAACCAATGACCTGAAACAGATTAATTTACAGATATTTGCGAAATGCCAAAATTTCAGTAATTTCCTTTAATTTAATTTTCCTTTGTATTAACGGCATGAGCAATTGGTACGGATGGTTTTTAATTTTCATTATGCAAAAGAAAAGCCTTTAAACTGTACTTAGATCCATCAATAAATAATCTCCATTCAATTTTGTCATATGGCTGGGTCATTTTTTGAAATGAACCATCAGCATCAGTACAGTCTAGAATAGAATATTTCTTTTCAAAATATGCAATCAATTCCAAGCTTCTGTCTCAATAGTTTGCTACTTATGTCTCAACTGCAAGATGTTTTCACTGCTGCATGCGTGAAGCCAGTAATTCTGGAATGACTGGTAATGGATCATTTGGTGGACGTTGAACTGGTTTGGAAACCGATGGGATATTCGCGTAAGAAATATTTTTCCGATATTTCATGTTGAATCCAGCAACTTTTGTTAAACAAAAATAACAATCGGTTTGGTGGGTACTTGACTCTTTTCAAAGTACTGAAATTGGAAAATCGAAATAGATCTTCTTGCCATTTGACCACTTGTATAAAACAGTTCTGCAACTATTGCAAAACATTATCGGTGCCCACAGTTAGTTCAAATTTCTGACAGCAAAACCAAAATAATGTAAATATGCATATTTTAATGATTATGATATTGCATATCCTTTTTTTTCAACCAAATATTCACCACACACAAAGCAAAGATAGCTTGAAGATTTATAATGAATGTGGGCTTCTGTCAAATTAATAATTGTGAAATTGTATTGTCAGTATTGACTGTTATGCAATATTACCAGTATTGTGATAGAAAATGAACGAGTCGTGATAGCCAAATTTTTGTCCAAGATTCGAATTCAGCGCACCCACACATGCTGGCCTGCAGTAAATTTTTCCCCTCAATCAGTGTTATCAATGCGCAAAGAATAATGACCAGCATTTAATGGAACATTATATTTTTAAACATTTTTTTAAACAAATGCCCTTCGTATCACGAAATTTTGAATTCCATATTTTGGTATCGTGGAACATATTTCCACATCAACCTCAACTTTATTAATTCCATTCAAACGCACAAAGTTGTTCTATTTATGCTAAAACGACTTATTCTAGAAAATGCTATGATATTTCAGAGAGAACACATATTTACCTATACATAATGGGTGCAATAAAGACAAACATATTTACAGAATAGTGTTGTTTATCGTAGACCTTATTCTAGAATGTTCTTATTTACATAACAGGTGAAAAGGAGATAACAATAAACTATATAATAGGAGTGAGAGGAACAAACATAACTTATTGTCGTAAACGTAATTCTAGAAAAGTCCTATTTACAGATAAAGGGGGAAAAGATTACATACTCGTATATCATACTTGAATGTTCTGGGAGCGGTTATGATGATCTTTCTAGAATATACACTTAGAGAAATTACTCTCACATACTACAATGTGGGTATGTATATTAACATGCTAATAATCGGAACTTCAATCGACAGCAGGAGCCGAAGGTGCATTATAAAAAAACGTTAACGTCTCTCATAATGGGCTTTGCTTTGCTTAAAAAAATTAGTATTTCTGGAATCCATGCTGAAATCGTTAGGGAGAGAACCACAATAGTTCATTAAGGCTGCGAAAAATATAATCATTTTGAAAAATTTTGCAATTAAGAAGTCCAGATTACTGCAGAATAAATGAGCATAACAAAAACGTCATTAAATATATGATGTAGTAAAAAGAAAGCCATTATTTTTACATGGTGTTGATGGCTTTATTTAGCATAGTTAGCAGCAAAATCTTTCGCCTTAGACAGGATCTGGTGACAATCACTTGATGCCATGTACGGACTATAAAGTGGTTACATAAGAACCTTCCAACCAACCTACCGGAGATTCTGGGAGCCACTATCGATGTGTGTGGCCTTTCGTTGTCCTGATGGACGACAATTCCTCTCTTATTGGCAACAGCTAATCGCTTTTGGGCAATTACTTCCTTCAGGTGGTCTAATGGTTGACAGTACAGGTCTAAATGAAGACTTAGGCTGTAGGGGAGCTACTCACAATAGATGACTCTCAGTCAATCCCACCAAACTCACAGCAAAATCTTCTTGACCGCCAGTCCTGGTTTGGCCACCGTTTGCTTCGACTTGCCCCGATTCAACCACGACTGTTTTCGCTTTGACCCTAACGCAAGCGATTCACTTTTCATCACCAGTTTGTTGCGATTCGGCAACGATTCGAGTGATTCGATAAGTGCAATAACATTGTTCACATTTTCAACTGCTTAACTGATGTTTCTGCTTTAATCGAAGAAAAACTATAAAACATGTTTTTCATTGGCGGCGTCCATCTTTGACGCGTGCTTAGACAATTCTGAGTCAAGCAACTGCCTGAGTAGTTTTTTGAGTACGAACGTCATCTAGCGTAAATCCAACCATTAAAAAAAATGGTGAATTTCTCTTCGTTACACCTTATATATGCTCTCAAATGTTCTCTCTAGAACCTCAAATCAAATTTATTAAGTATGTATAAATTGTCGTTAACGAATTCTACCTATTTCATTCTTTCGGTACGCCCTAATGAACAAATTTAATTGAACGTTTCGAATGCAACTAAGTGTGCTATTTACAATAAAAAAAAAAAAAAAACATAGCATGTTTCGAAATATTCGCTATGAAAATATAGTTGGGGCCTGGTAGAACCTCGAAAAGCCCAAGTATCCGCTATCGAAATGTTATACCAACATAAACAGAAATTTTGTTCAAATATTGTCCTTTTCTTCTGACATGCCGCCACTATACAGTTTTCACTTTTCCCATAAATTGTATATTACACTTAGAGTTAATTTTTTCAAGAGGCGACAACAAAACATCTGGTATTTTCTTGGAGGTCAATACTATCCTTGGAGGTAAATACTATAGCGTTCACATTAAGTTTGTCAGATTTGTCTACCAGTCTGTTGTCTACTCCAAAGCTGTCAACTTTTTACACTTCCTGTGTAGGTGACGAAAAATTATTTTTTCCCAAAACTGGTAAATCTTCTACCTTTCTCCTACACCTCACGTAACTTAACTACTACTAAATTTTTAGACGGCTGTGTGCAATTGGACCAGCAGAAGTTCTTGTATAGGTATAATTGGTACTAATGTGAGATGGCGTGATCACAATAATATCGTTTATATAGAGTATTTCAATTTCAACCGCAAATAGAGTCAATATATATATATTAATTAGTGAATTTTACATTTGTTGCCCAATTTAAATTTCTATAAATGAAAATCGTCATGATAATTACATGTTATTATAAAAATTATTGTATTATAAATATATAAAGTGATATATTTCTAAAGCTAAATTGTACCATAATCCTTTGAAAATTGATTTTTTGGTAATCATTGACAGGTGTTTTAGTACGATTCTGAATGTGTTCAGGAAAAGTGCAAATTAATGTTCGATATTTAATTACCTAATATTGTTTTTCCTCCGAAAACAATAGGAAACAGTACAGTTAAAAAACCAAATAAAAAAGTACTGGTCTCGTTCTACTTCATTGCATTCTCTGGCATTTTGCCTTGACTGACTTCATGAGAAGTAAAATTTTTTTATTTCCTTCGTTTTGGAAGTTTCACTTCTTTTACCTTCGGCTTTAATACGCATATGTTGATTTTGTTGCAAGCTTGAATTATTGGAATTCCAACCATTTTAGTACTCTCTGAAACTCTGTGCAAAAAGCAATGGCTGTAATGCGCAAAAAAGTTAGTGAAGCAAAACATCAATATAAGTTTCTCTTTAAAAAGAAAACGCTCTTTGCTTATGGTTTATATAGTTTTTATTCAAAGTAAAATGGTTCGATTTGTCATCTCTACAAAGTACTAATTCTGGCTAGAGATATTATAATTCATTGGTGATATATTCTTTCAAAACTTAACAACAATATATCAGCAATATTTTTCGAGGTTAACACAAATAAGAAGTTAGTTTGGGAGAAAGTTATGGATATACTCTGCTGTATACTAATGTCACAAATAATACATATGCCAAATTATAAAATTAATCTTATGTAATCACTCTACAAGGGATGCAAAATGGACTTTTTTAAAATGCTTTTAATTTTATTCCTACAGATCAAAAATTTACAATATATCGATGGTGATAAAATATATACGAAACTAGAACCCTTCCGAAGTGCCAGTGGACAACGATAATATCAAAATACAATCTGATGCTTAGCTGTAAATCTTTTAAAAGCAACATCAGCGGGAAATAGATGAGGCATCAGCTCATACTGAAATAGCAAGAATCATTCAATTCAATTTAGATTGATTCCTTGTTAAATAAATTTAACGAAACGCAATACAGTTATGGGAGCGACGGACGATTTCGCTCCCTCATTCATTAAGAAACCGCAATTACGACAAGAAGATGACGGAAACCGTTTGATTTTTGAGTGTCAGTTACATTCTTCGCCCAAACCAGGCATTGAGTGGTATAGAAGCGATGCCCTTGTCGTGGAAGATGAACGAACCAAGATTAAAATTCAGCCAATTGGTGGAAACAGTTACACAGTATTATTAGAAATTGATGATGTAGTGGACACAGATGCAGGCCTTTATAAAGTAAAGGCCAAAAACTCCTCAGGGGAAGTAGCCGCATCTATAAATTTGAACTTTTCACGTAAGTTTTTAAATACTCTATGCAATTATGATTTATTGTACTTATCTATTTAACACTAACTTAATTAGTGGTTTTCCACGAAATGTTTAGATTAAGGTCATTCCAGAAAGTAAAACACCAATAATATGTTTTGACAGAAAGGGCGTCTTGTTGTAGACTTTATATAAGTTGTATTGTAATCTCGATCTCACATGTGCAGTTGTTATCAAACTTGTATCAGAGTGTTCATCGTATGGATAAATAAATATATATAAATATATAGGTATATTACGAAGTCTTGATTTTGCCATAATATCTCCTGTGATGGAACGAATACAGCAATTAGACTATTTGATCTATTAAAAATAATAAAAACCGGACAAAGCGGAATTTTAGTTGTTCAGAAAACGCAGTCTTAAACCTCAAAATGTCCTATCTCGTTAGATATATTTGGACTTTAAGTTACCTAAAAGGCAACGTAAGTTAATAATATAGAGAAAAGCGTTAAGGATACATTTTAATACTTCGAAGAACGCTTTTGCAGGAATTTACCTTCAAAAATTTATTGAACACAGCATTATTTTGTCATTCTGTAACAACAAAAAATACTCATCTGATACCCTATGGGACATATAATATATTCCTGATATTGACATGTCATAGGCATTCATGGGCAGATTTAGTCCCATATGGACCAAATTCCCCAAGAAAACAACTTTCCTATCCCATAATCTTAATCTATTTTTGCTGCTGTTGGGAAAAATGTAGAAAACATAACTTTTTGATGTTCTTAAAAAAATTGTTCAGCTGAAGAAATAAAAGCGTATTTTCACCTTACTGTTAAAAAGAGCAAAATCCGTAAATTTCATTAAGTTAATTCACTTCGATTTGCAGAAATTTAGAAATTAGAATTTTAGTTGTACATACGAGTACACTCGTGCTTACAGATATTATTACAGATAGGACTATTTTATTGCGAGCATAAAATAAAGGATTTGTGGCGTTCTTCCAAATCGAACTTTATACTTTTATGATTTTCAAGAAAAGGAATGAAAACTGTAAAACAAATTGCAAAGAAATACAGTCTTAGAAATGTGAATTGGACATTGCAAGCCTTTGTTGCAATGTGGTATTATGAAAATTGGTATAAATAAGATTTTGTTCTTTTGTTTATAAATATTACTTATACGATACATATATACCGTATCTGTATAATAGAACAAACGCAGCCCATAGGCTGAGCACACATCCTTAAGCATTGGTAGCGATCGTGTGCCCATAACCCACGATTAGTGCATTTCTTGTATTGTAGATCGATGAAGCATAATAAGTGCATAATGCGTTGGTGTAACGAGTAGTTGCAATTATTCAATAATCATGCGGACGTGATAGTGGATATACATTCCACCTCGTAATCCCTGGCCGGAGTACAGCCTCCAAGACATTACTCACATGTGCCATACGATTCTTCAATTATCCAAACGGAATGCATTAATGGAATCTGGCTTTTATTTATAAATGAACTGATAAATATATACGATTTTCGAGTTTGCTAGGGGGTTTTGACTAATTAATGGCCTTTGCGAAAACTTGTGAATTTCCAAGTCATTTTATTCTTTTCGTAAGGTAGCATGAAATCATAAGTAAAATATCCGCAATATAACAATGAGCAAATGTGCTATTGCCGAGGATAATGCATTTAGGTCGCCGTGCTAAAGAACCAAATCAATTAGAAATTCACAGATGTTCACGGTTGAGCGTCCAGTTGTCGAAATGTAGCGTCATTCTTTCACTGGATCCACTAACAGTAGCTAGTGGAAAAACGATCGACTCCTATCGTCCACCACGCAAAGCGGGTCCTTTTGCAAAAATTTTGTTGAAATGAAATAACTTTTTAAGGAGATGGAAGGTTTCACTCCAGAATAATTATAAAGTGGAAAATACAAATACCTGTAATAACAACACTGGATAACAAGGTTTTGGACTAGAGTAACCAAATATTTTTCCTAGGGTAATTTGGTGGGCTGAATTCGAATCTGTAATTTGGTTTTCTCTATCACGTCAGGTTTTCGCGATACAACGTCGTTTGTATCCTGTCCAGCATGCTTTTGTCACAAAATCCTTGATAATTTCTTTCAATTTTCATTAAATCTTGGTGAGCGTGCTCCCCCTGTTCGTCGGCCCAATTTTATGTGCAGCGGCGGAAGAAATTAAAATTAATGGTTTATTTGAAATGTTTTGTTATTCTGGTGAATACTCAGTACTTTTTGGAAACTCTGTTCTGACGTAATGAAGACATGTAGCGCGACTATCCCATAGACAAAGGAAAAACAGTATTTTGTAAAACCTCCTTGAATTTCAGTCAACAAACCAATGACCTGAAACAGATTAATTTACAGTTGTTTACGATGGTCTATACTATATATACAAAGAAATTTAAATCAAACACCTTAAGGTCACCATAGATCTTCTATTTATTATTGCTGTATTTGAGTAATGTCAAAATTTCAGACATTTCCTTTAATTTAATTTTCCTTTGTATTAAAGACATGAGCAATTGGTACGGATGGTTTTTCATTTCCATTATGCAAAAGAAGAGCCTTTAAACTGTACTTAGATCCATCAATAAATAGTCTCCATTCAATTTTGTCATATGGCTGGGTCATTTTATGAAATAAACCATCAACATCAGTACAGTCTAGAATAGAGTATTACTTTTTAAAATATGCAGCCAATTCCAAGCTTCTATCTCAATAGTTTGCTACTTATGTCCCAATTGCAAGATGTTTTCACTGCTGCATGCGTGAAACCAGTAATTCTGGAATGACTGGTAATGGATCATTGGGTAGACGTTGAACTGCTTTGGAAACCGATGGGACATTCGTGTAAGTAATATTTTTGCGATTTTTCATATTGAATCCAGCAACTTTTGTTAAACAGAAATAACAATCGGTTTGGTGGTTACTTTATTCTCTCCAAAGTACTGGAATTGAAAAATCGAAATAAATCTACTTGCCATTTAACTACTTGTATAAAACAGTTCTGCAACTATTGCAAAACGGTGCCCACGGTTTGTTCAAATTTCTGACAGCAAACCCAAAATAATGTAAATATGCATATTTTAATGAATATGATATTGCATATCCTTTTTTTTCAACCAAATATTCATCATACACAAAGCAAAAATAGCTTGAATCAGTAACACGCGATCTCCCTGATAAGCTTAAACGATAATATTATGAAGATTTATAATGAATGTGGGCTTCTGTCAAATTAATAATTGTGAAATTGTAGTGTCAGTATTGACTGTTATACAATATTACCAGTATTGCGATAGAAAATGAACAAGACGTCATAGCCCAATTTTTATAACAGATTAGTATTCAGCGTACCCAGATCAGTTAAAAAACATGCTTCGTTTCTACAGTCAATTTCCTTTCCAAATTTGTAGGCCAGTGTAATTGTGTATTTTTTCGTGTATCGTCATATTTATTCTATCTGCTTATCCACTTTTTTGAAAAATGTTTAACATGAGTTTAATTTATATTTTTTGTATTTTTATTTTCAAATATCTTTGTCTCTTTACGTACTTTATGAAACCTCACAACACACCTCTTAAAATTTATTGTCCACTTTAGCCGCCGACGAACCCAAAGAAAAGTAAGATGTTTTTATTTTAAACGCGGAATGTCCAATTTAACTAATGCGCGCAGTGCAAATAACAATTTAGAAAAATTAGTTGTCATATTTAGATAAGTTTGAGTTGTTACTGTTGCCACAATTGCATCCCCACTATTAGGGTCCCCTTCAATTCTAACACAAATCATCCAATATCCTGAATTTTCTTTGCCTCGAAGTACAATTAGAATTGAAATTACTGCAGATACAAATTATTTTCGATAAAGGGAAATGCACCATGAAGTTGGACCTAATTCCATCCAGAATACTTGGTGACTGCACATTTTCATAAAAAGTATGTTTTCACAAATGGAGTAAAATGAACAAAACTCAATTGATTTCGGCACATTATGTTCAAAAATGCTGCCACTACCGAGTTATACTTCTTTTAATGATATTTTTAAAATGATCTTTTGCCATATTATAATAATATAGATTATAGCGATATAAATCATATGCACGCTTGAAACCCTATTTCCACTTGTTTCGACAACATTTACACTTTCTAAACAAAAGTGGTACTTCTCGAAATTTATTATTTGCAATATCTATGTGATTGGCTATACTGGGTTTCATGAAAATGCGTCAATGTTTTAAAAGTTCCAAATGGTACACTTTCTAAATGTTATAAAATTGTAACACTTCGATAAATAAAGTGCGGTTAAACTGTAAAGAAACACATTATCTGCTTTGATCGATTCCACGATCAGATTTCTCAATAGGATGAAGGTCTAATTGATTGATCGACATATGGGTTATTGGCTCATTTAATCGATGTCATTAGCACAGATTCCAGATGTAGCCTCAGTTATGAACAGTAACGTTCTATTGTGTCAAAGAATATACCAGTTTGAATACAAAGATCGTACAAAAGAATAAAAAAAATACGAGTACGAGTATATATATATATATACATATATTGTTTGTGCCAAAAAAAAAAATCCTTTTCGGTAAAATTTCGGATTTTTAGTCTTAATGCTGGTACTATGCTGGCTCTTGGCGATGAAATTTCACATAAAAAACGATCGTTGAAGCAAAGTTTTTTCCATCGAACAGTACTAAGCTTTTCGCGACGAGAATCATTCTTATGTGACTATGTCAACCTTTTTGTGTTGGCTCGTAATATTAAAATCGGTACAACCTACTTTTTTGAATCATAATATGTTCCATATTAAATAATATTTTAATTTTTGTTGTGAAATGAAATTGTAATACCAAAAGACACCATTTTATATTTTTTTCAAATATGTTTCCAAACATATTAAGAAGCAAAAAAACAAATTGATTTCAGTATTGAAAATCAATACCGAAATAGCTGGTAATGTCGCTAAATTTTTTTACTAGAAAATAATGTATCGTCGAATTTTTTCTTATGAAAAGCACTTAGCTTAAAGACTTTTCGCGATGAAACTCCATATAACAAAATAGTCGTGAAATTTAAAGTCAAATTTCTCCAGTACTACATACTATATAATTTTTTTTTTTAAATCATAATTGGACCGGAATTTTTGAATTGGAAAAAATAAAATTTGTATCCTTATCTTTGTAGCAAATGTGTAACAAGTAATAAAAGTAAAATAGATTTTTAGAGCATTAACGCTTAACATATCGCACACCTTGTTTTCCCATCGAAATGTTCAATGATTTTATTATTTTGATTACATTTTTCATTTTAATAATTATCGACGATCAGTTCTCTTACGACTTTTGAGCTTTCTGCCGATATCGTACGGTCAATAGATCATAGTTTGACCTGTAAATTTGAAAATTTCAACAGAAATACTAAGATGCATTCAAAGAGCCAAATGTGTTGACGACTAACTAGATATGTTAAACTTTAACAATGTACGACATAATTGCAATTGAAAATTTATATTCTGTGTTGATATAAACAAAACAAAAAAAAATACTTCCATCGAAAATATTTTAGTAGCGTAACAGAATGGAGGCACACAGTTTCATTTATATAACTTTATTTATATGTCGAAATGTGCACCATTTTTGCTCAGTTACTGACAAATTTATTATGTGTGTTATTTGATTTAATAACAATAATTCAAATGATTTTGGCAATAAACTTTGCTCCTACACCCAATGACATGAGTTATCTGACAAACCATGTCAACATATCTCATATTACTCCGAACAACGAAACTGTTCTAATAACGCCACTGTACCTCAAAAATGTTTTGGGCCGAAAAACCCAACAAAAATAATGGATTAAATATACCAGTATATCACGATAATAATTTTCAAAGAATTTATCCTATTGGAGGGTACTGAAATTCCCACCACAGTGAATCTTAAGGATGTAATCAAAAGCGAATATTATTCTTGACTGTACGTACGACACGATAGTTTTTTATGTGGAATTTCATCGCTAAGAGTCAGCATAGTATCAGAATTAAGATTAAAACTCCGAAATGTTACCGAAGAAGAACTTTTTCTTGGCACAAATAATATATATGTATATTTTTTTGTATTCTTTTGATGCTTTTTGCATTCATATTGGTATATTCTTTTAGTGTCATTGACGATAATTGATGTTAAAGAAACGCTTATAAACATTGACGCACTGCTTTTTATGATTTTTATGATATGACAATTTCCAGAAACCTTTTAGATGTTAACGTATTTGCTGGCGGTTTTTGTCTGACATTTGTTTGTTTACATACAGTGTTTGAGAGAAGAGCATAAAATGAAGACATTTTGAATTAATTAGTTTTTAAGAATTCATATCGCGGAGTAAATGTTCAACGTGTCTGTATCAATTATTAATGAATGCAGACATATGCACCATATGACATATGATTTAATTTGGACCACTTTTTACACTCGGCATGTAAATGTTGTTGCAGTTTCGTTGGTTACAATTATTGCGAACAATTTTTCCACGGTTGCATTTCAAAACTTACACCAAAATGGAAAGTCTCCTGGCAAAAGGTTTCCAGAAACTTAACATTGATGTTGTGTCCCTCACCAAACGTAAACACTAAGCTGCTGCTGTCCTATGAATAAAAATATCTCAAATTTGTTGTTTTTTTTTATTCAAGGATGGAGATAAAGGTGTGGAAAGTGCATAAAATTTACTTAAATATAGTTCGAACAGTATGAACAAAGTTTCGCTTATATAATCTAATGCAAATAAATGGCTTATATTTGCTTAAAAATGTTCCACATTCACTAATACATTTAATTAATTTTATATATTTTGCTAACGCTTAACAAATAAAATTTGCTTTGTATTGGCTTTATCGCACAACAAGATGGCACATTCTCTGTAGACGATGATGTTCCGCGGTGAGTAGAACTCAATTAACGCTTTCAGCTGTAACAGAATTTTTATGCGGTGAATAACATTATATTTATAATTATTTTTTTCTAAAGGCAAATCGATGGCTTCGCACCTACTTTTACGAAAAAACCGTCTATACGACAAGAAGATGATGGGAAGCACCTTTTCTTTGAATGTAGTGTGAAAGCTGATCCAAAACCGATTATAACATGGTTTCACAATGACACGATTGTAAAAGAGTCCGCTCGCCATAAGGTAAGTTTTACATCAACGCCAATTTTTAGTAAGTTTGTTCAAAATTCCTTACTCGATATCGGAAAGTATCTATTCGATATTTTACCAAAAATATAGTGCTGTTCAAATTCTTGGCATTTGATACACTTGTCCAATTACTTATTATTTATTTTGTTTACTGAAAATTACTAAAACCTAATACCTACGTTTAAACGAAAACTTTAAAGTCTCGAATAATATTGAGTTCCGAGTATTCAAATGCAAAGGAATTTCATCCGATGATGAAATGAAACAGGTTATTTGACGTACTTTTGAGCAAAAAATACAAAATACGTAAATATTTTTGAGCTGCAGAAATTACAGAAAAACTTATATGAGATCCGATCAAGTGCGGTTTTTGGTGCAACAATATTTAAGAAGCAGTTACAATATGTTGAAAAATGTGTCACATTTGGGCTTGGACGTCATTAAAGATCTGTAGTTCTATTTTACTACAGATATTACTTTCGCCGCTCAAAAAGCTGTTAATTGTACAAATTTGTATTTCAGCACAAAAAAATAAAAAGGAGGAAGTTCGATGCAAGTGAAGTCGAATTTTAGTATCTTACATAAACCCCAACAAATTAGCTGCCATCTCGGTTAGTAAAAGACTAAGCTGTTCTAGACATCAATTTCCGAATCAGATATCAAATTTTCAATAATATGATTAGCCAGTGAATACTTTAACGAAGTATCATGCTCCTCTTCCAATGAAATGAGTCCACATACATTGTTGTTAGGTAGTTAGATGTAAATTCCACAAATATCTTTTTGAATAATGCATATTGAACAGATGCTTATCACAAACTTTTTTCAACCTTTAGCGCCAACTTCTGGTTTGGATTTGCGATTTATGGTATACTCGTATATTTATACACCATTGTGAAATTCAGACCTCGCGCCACGAGAAGCATATAATGAAAAAAAATATAATGTTGGTTCAAAAATCAATAAAAATCTCACAAAGTTTTTTTAAATTTTCCGAATTCTTCTCTCAATAACATTTTTCAGTTTCTAAAATATATGAAATTGGATAAAGTGGACGCAAGTTGTCACCATTGCACTTTGATTCCTCGTTTTCTATGTTCATAATTTCCGGCGAAAATCTTTATTTTACCATTTTATGACATTATATCATTATGCTTATAGCATACAAAACTTTTGAGCTCAATTTATAGGATAATAACCTTAGTCGTATAATTTTGGAATTGTTTGCGCTTCAAAATCGATATTTAACGTATTGGAAGCACCATTCAGCAAGTTTTTCGGATCCTTAAAAGTTTGTTCTTTTTGCCTTAGCTATAAAAGTGAAGTGATACCGGAATTTCAGTTAAATTAGAAAGCCAGATTAAATCAAAATGTATTAGATGTCCCAGACACATTCAAATAAAAGGTTTCAACCAATACAATTATCGTCAAATCAAATTAAATTGGTGGAAAACTTTGCACAAAATTTTATCAAGCACAAACATTTTCGGATCATTGAAGTCATTCAAACGATGGGTTAAAATGCAGTTGTTTAAATACGTCTTATTGGCATCTATCCATGAACTGAGTCTAGGGTGGTAGTGTTTCCCTTTAAATACCTTTGCTAGCACTGTTTTGTTTTTACCACTGCTCAGTTTTGTACGTAGGTTAAGAGATTTTGTGCTTGGATAAATGACAAGCCGCCGTTTCCACAGGGAGAAAGATACTTTTGGCAGCGTTGTTAGAGGGTGTTCTTGGGTCCTCTTGCTGCATTCTATGCGAAAGTCTTGCCTGTTCGATTCTATTATAAGACGTTCTAGAAGGCCTCTAAAAAAGTTGTTTAGGTCTTGTGAGAAGAAGGCTTACTTGTGCACTCTTTGCAAGATTAAAAAGTAATCGTTAATGCTTACGTAATATTCTTCTGTGTGTTTTATTATAAATTTTTTTGAAGCAATTTTCTAAATTTTACTAAATTTTGAATTCAAAACCGCCGTAAAGAAAAGTCGATGTGCTAACTACTGGGATAAATAATCTATGCGTTTGTTTAAAAGAAAGACCGAATGGAAGACTCGACCACATTAAAGCTAACCCCTTCCACCCCTTAATAGTTCGTCCAAATTTATCAACGTGATGAAATGGGGATCGGGAGATATCAATTTATTATGATCATACCTCAAAATTCTAAACTATGATCTGAAACTTAGGAAAATAGCCTGATTCCTATTCTGATGCGATCAGTATAATATCGTCAATGATCATAATATAACATAATATTTAAAAAACTCTGTCCACAATGAACATAAATACAGCAGGTATGATTGTATAGTAGATCAAAGTATAATATATAGTTATTTTAAACTATCAAACGCCATAATTCAACAATTGGATAGATGCAACATTGACCAAGCACAACTGTAAAATATCCAACACAATTGAATTGCAACTAGTGCTCTTAGGGACGTTATTATATAATTTATAGGGTGCATGCGTTTCATGTTTAATGTATTTCAATGGCAGACAAAACGACAGTCGACCACGTATTATCATGTTCCTTTGGTTTGTAACATTTTATACCGTACAATATTTTGTCAAATACTAAATAAAACTATTTAGTCTGTGTTCGGTGGATTATTTTATGACAAGGAAAAGTTGATGCAAACTTACCTAAAACTGTAGTTGCTGCCATACATTTTTTATGCAACTCAATATTTATGTAGTAGACTAAAAAATGTTAAAAAAAACTTGCATTTCTACTTTATATATTCTTAATTATCAAAATAAATTGATTTATATAGGGTGACTTTTTAATCGCAGTTTCTTTAAAAATCGAATGAAACACTCAAATTGCATCTTATATTGAAATTGTTTATTGGAATCGATAAATTGGTTTTTGCCATTTAATTTTTAAAGATAATTTCATGTAAATGTTGTCCGCAGCTCCGTTTTAAATGTCCATTCGGAAGGTCCAATTTTTCTTCACTTTTTGAGCATTTCGGCCTGTATTCCACAAATAACGTGTGTTATGATATCCTGTAAGGCTTCAATAGTTTTCGGCTTGTCCATATAGACTAACGACTTCACATAACCCCATAAGGAATAATCAAGGGCCTTAAATCGCAAGATCTTGGGGGCCAAGGCTCAAATCGAGAGATAAACTGCTCACCAAATTCATCCCTCAACATATCCATTGTTTAACGAGCAATGTGGCATATTGCACCGTCCTGATGAAACCACTTGTCGACCGAGTACAACTCAGCCAGTTGGGGCAAAAACATCCCGTATCATGGCTCGATATCGTTCGCCGTTGACGGTAACGTTTCTTCCACGGTCGTCTTTGAAGAAAAATGTATCGATGATGCCACCAGCCCATAAACCACACCAGACTGTCGTTTTGTCGGGATGCATCGGTAATTCATGTATGGCATGTGGCTGTTCATCACTCCAGATGCGACAGTTTTGCTTGTGTACGTATCCGTTCAGCAAGAACTGAGCCTCATCGCTGAACACAATTTTTCGATAAAACAGCGGATTTTCATTAAGCTTTTGTAAGGTCCATTTACCAAAAATTAGACATTGTGATGGTCATTCGTCATTCCATGATAAAATGGCAGAGTAAACTGTACACATTTCACTTTGACAGATGACGCTTGGACGCCACTACCAACCAGTGTTGCCAACCTGAAAAACTTAAATCTTAAAAAATCACCCTATATAATAAAATGTTTGAAATCAGCTCACATCAACCGCAGTTCTTATGAAATCAAATCTTTTATTTGCAAAATACAATGCGTAGGTTTTAGATTTTCTAATTTTCATACAAAGAGAATGCATTCCTCGGAAAGCAAGAAGTGAATAAGTTTAATATATTTTTTTTTGATGAGAAGGTCTTTCAGCATGCATTCTTTAGATCGTATACAGTGATTGTGAGTATCCAATTTTATGACAGTAAAAAATAATATAAAAACAAGCCTTTCAAAAACATTTAACTATATCTTAAATTATAAAAAAAAAAGTATCAAAAATATTGCTTTTATTTCCTGGCTATTGCTGCTGCGTTTTTACACAAATGTTTCACAAAAATAAATTATCCGATATAGATGGAAGCGGAAAACAAAACGACACCATTATCAACTAAATGTTGTTCTTAAAATATTAAAATTACGTAATTAAAATTATTGCCCGAGCCATCTTTACCGTCTAAAATCAATTCGGTCTCAGAATGAGAAATAAACTTTTTCTTTACAAAACTGATATGACTTTCAGGACTAAATTATTTCCTAAATGTGATTGTAAATATAGGTAAGAGTTAGGTCATTCCAATGAACAATCTGAACATATACATTACCCAATACTTTCCATGAAACTTATTATATTTCCGTACCTGTTGATTCTCCTTACAGTTAAATGTGGTAAAAGACGGCCAATCATATGCTGCAGCACTTGAACTTAAAAATGTTACTGTCGAAGATGCTGGAAAATACAAAGTAAATGCTAAAAATGAGCTTGGTGAAAGTAACGCTACAATCAGCTTAAATTTTGACAGTAAGTATGTTTATCATAATATTTACTATCATCAAAACAGTTTGGTCAAATGTAATGTGAGAATCCATCAATTCACTTGCGATCTAGGCGAAGAAGCATACCTGAAATCAATGCCATTTCACTACGATAAAAAGTTACTAATATTTATGTTTTATGGATGTGACCTTTAATATTGGTTTTATTACATTTCAAATTAAATTTTATAAAAAAAAACGTAAAAATTCCTTATAAAGTTGTCATGTCGTTATGTTGGTGCAGAAAGACCTCATTTTCAAAACGTTGTTTTTGTATTACCAGTTTTTTAGAATAACTTCGATGTAGACATAAGGAAGTATAAGTTGAATAAGTTGTAATAAGTTGTAAGTCTATATTGTGATAACGATATATAATGGAGAAATTATTTGGACAAGGATATGAAAAATGCACACAATGCAAACAATAATTATAGTTTTTTATTTTCCAATGTTATGTTGCCAGGTTTCAAAACTTTTAACATAATGTTGTGTAATAAATGATTTGTACATATTAAACTCGTTACAAAAACAGAGTATGAGGTGCGCACATTTTTTACAATTAGATACGTTATCATCCATTGACAACGAAAAATGGAATAATTATGGATCTTTAAAACTAGCAATTCAGAAAAAATATATTTCGTATATCTTGTAGCAACAAAGGGCGGTCTGTAGGGTTTTGGAAATTGATTTCTTCGATTGTGTAAAATCATTCCAAGTTGTTCCCGCTTTTGGTGCTATTTAAAGTTTTGGAATTTACGCCAAAAGACGGCTAGTAGTGCGCTTGGGTTTAAAGTACTGTGGAAAATGCTATCTGAACAACAAAGCTGTCACAAGCAAGGAAAAACTCTTTTGTAAAACTAAATATTGTTTGTTAAAAAAGTCGAACTATTTTCTTTTCCTTTTCGGAACTTTGCAGACAAAATCTCTTTTTTGTGTTATTTTCCCACGTAATACTACACAGTAATGAAAATCGTGAAATAGTGGTTTGCACAGGATCGTTGAAGCATACGTCAGAGATCGCCTCATAACGTATAAGGGAATTGAAATATAAGTTTTTAGGACATCATTTGACAGCACGAGCTTAATTAGGTTGGAAGGGAGAAAATCTATATAACTTTTAAAAACAAAAACATAATTGAAGTTAACAATGATAAATTTGTTTCTTCACCCAATTTATATTAAGATTTAGGGCACCGCAATCACTTCAAACATGACGTTTCAAATTATTTTGTATCAACTTGACGTGCACGGTAACAGAACCCTTTTCTACCCACTTTTTTGAAAACTATTTTAAACATTTTGTACACAGATTGACCAAGCTATGCACGGTCGGTTTGTGTAGAAACTGCAAGGATTCATGCCAACCCCTGTATTTTTTGAAAGGATCGCCCTAATTGGTAAAAATGCTAAAAAAAGACAAATCCACTTATGTGACGATGGGTCGGTAACGTCCTTTGCACAATGGACCGCAGGTAATACAATTGGTCGCAATTAGTCAGTTGAGAAAAATTCTCAACACAATCCTGACTCTGAATCAAACAAATGCCATAAATGATTGTAATTAATAAATGCGGGAAAGGACCCTTACACCTCGTAAAACTTTTATGGGACTGCCCTAACATTGACCGTGATTATTTGCAACTATTATAAAAATACGATCACTATAATAGTGGTCCAAATTATTCAAAATACGATGTGTTTTTGGCACAGATTGGAATGTCGTCTACTATTCTATGGATTTTAAGCATCATAACTAAGAGAAACTGGCTAGTAGAAAAAAGACCAAAGGATTACATCCACCTTTTTAAAAAATTTACAGGGTGTCCGTCGGGAAGGTATACTACTTTGTTTGTGTATAATTTTAGATTAAATGAAAGAGAATGAATATTATATTGATAAATGTTTTATTTAATGTCGGCAATTATATATGAAATACAATATCAGGGAAATGTCCGCCAATGTTAACCTCACAAATGCGAGCTCTTTTGAGGACATTTTTTATTACATTCTCACATATTTCACGCGGTGTTTAATTAATTTCATCACGAATATTTGGTTAAGTTGCTCAAGCGTTTCTGGTTTGTTTGATTCAACCTTGCTTTTCAGATATCCCCACAAAAAGAAGTCCGGAGCAGTCAAATGAGGCGACCGTGGAGACGAATCAACATCACCATTTCTTGAATTAACTTGTTGTGGAAAGAGATCTCCCAGTAATTCCATTGTAATCCTGGTTGTATGCGATGTGGCACCGTCTTGTTGATACCACATGTTAATCAAGCCCAAAGCATGCAGTTGTGGTGTTAAAAAGTTTGCAATCATATCACGATATCGCTCCCCATTGACAGTTACCCCATTGACAGTTACCGTTTTCAGTTTCAAAGAAGTAAGGTCCAATGATTCCTCCTGCCAAATTGCACACCAGACTTTCACTCTCACTTTTAATGGATGGAAAGGTGACTAATGAATAATTTGAAGGTTTTTCATTCTCCAGAACCGACTATTCTGTTTATTCACATATCCATTCAAATGAAAATGTTTTTCGTCACTCATTATGATTTTTTCATGAAAATCGGGGTTGTCATGGGCGAGCTGTAACATCGTATTGATATATGTACGTATATCCTTGTGCAAAATTGTGGCCAAAGTTGTTCTTTAAGGACCAAACTCCCGAGCACGGCGTCGAATTGAGGTTGATGGATTGTTTTGAACACTTTCTTCAGCAGCAGTAATGTTTTCAACCGATCTTGCAGTACGTTGTGCTCCATGCTTGGCCCTATAAGCTACAGGCCCTATTTCTTCGAAATCATTCACTATCCGATAAATAGTGCGTCTTGTTGGCACATTGTGTCTCCAAAAAAAAAAATTCACGATGATTGGTTTTGATAAAATATTTGAACGATTAAAACACGTTGATTTATCACATATTTTTCCATAATAAATTTGACACGTCTCTACTTCACGACTGCCATATATGAACTGTCAAGACTAATGTTTACCAAAATGGCGGCAAAATCAAATAAAAAAAATTGATGTTTTTGTGGAATAGAGCTGAACTTATGGCGACAGTCAAACTTCAATCTTACAACCGTGTTTCCATTGGTATTATGTGTGAATCGTACTTTTTATAGCTATTTTGAGAAATGTATACTTTTATGAGTCAGGCTAGGAGTTAATATAATTTTTGGAAAAATTCTAGACTTTTTATTACCTGTTCCCAAAGTTTAATTTCGATCAATTTTGCCTTTATCTCTATACAAAATATTTCTATTGTTGGCCAATGTAGAGAAAGAGAGGATGTAAGTAAAATAGAAAATAGTGGATCAAGTTCATCGAATTTAATTTTATTGCCATTTTCAATTTACCTCTGCTTTGTTGTTTTACTAATCACTTTTGATATGTAATGTATCAAATGTCGAAACACCTGTGCATTTATTGAATCTTGGATCTTCACTCAATTTCTGGGGAGTGAAAAATGTCTCTAATTGCGATCAAATGGAATGGCAACGACAATTTTATGCAATAAGAATTCTGTAACTCCATCTGATGACAATACTAGCATTAAGAAGCTAGAGGTAACTGAACAATATCTTCCGACTTCTGGCAGTATTGGCAATCATACAATGTTTGTTTTTTTCTATGCTCTTTGCAATAAAGGACTTGTCAGCCGAAGACTGATCTCTACAAATTTCCCTACAGCGCATGCCAGTTGGATCAGTAGTTCGGAGATCGGTAATCGTTTCCATTTTCTTCGTAATGTATTCGGCCGGTAATGGTGTTCGGCCGGATGTTACCACTGTACGTTGACAGAGGAGTAGTTTAATGTACCTATAGATCTGATGACATGTTCTAAAAATTTGTTTTCTAAAAATAAAGGAAATGTAGGCATGCTTAAATAAAAACGTAGTCAAAGTATGGATGAAAGCATTAAAATTATGCACTGGGCTTAAACGTTCAATTAAAAAACGTTGAAAAGGTTCCTATGACAATGGCGTAACTGAACTTTTTTACAAGCGATGCTTTACGTGCTAAAATATTTTTTATTTTAGAGAAATGTTGTGAATCAATTATACTATTGATTAAGTTTTGTATATTTTAGAGCAATTTCAATTTCATTGCACCAGTTCTGAAATGTTACACAAAGAAACTTAAAAAATCCAAGTATATACTTTTAATAACTTAATATTGATGCTCCTGTCCTAAGTTTTTGTGGTTTCTAATATGGGGTAAAGTGCTCTGAAAGCTGATTAAATAGCGACACAAGTTCACCAAAAACTAATATGTCGATATTGATTAAGTATTCTTTTTTGTACATCAAGGATTTCCATTCACACTGCAATAATTTTCATTGTACTCGTAAATTGAAAATGTTTTCCTTCAGGGAAACAACATGTGGACGATAGTCCTGTTTCTATTATTGTTTCTATTATTTTTGACTAAAATAATCCAATTTTCCCATTTTACGATTTTCACAAATCGAAAATATCTAGTGAAATGCATTTTGGGAAATTTTGCATTTTCTGAGATACAGCTTTTGAAAATTGAAAATACTGCTTTGATAAGTTTTAATAAAATTGAAAATTTCGGTAATACAAGTGTACGGGTATCATTAAAAGTATGGTTGACTAAAACTGCTATCAGATTATTATATTTTCAACGAAAAGATGTGAATAATTTGCATTTTAATTTCGCATCGCATTGCATTTAATTTTACTACAAATTTTTGATTTTATTGAAAAAAGTATGTTTACCGCAAATGCGTAATATATAAATAAAATAATGTACACAAGCAAATTCCATAAGCGAATAGTAAAATATGTTTCAGTGGGGGTTGTGTCCAATACTTTAGATTTTCTCAACCAAAATAGAGTCTCATCCAATTTTTGTATCCCAAATAATTGATTTGCTTTGTAAATATTTTATTTTCTTCGTATTTTGTTTGTTTTTACAACTAGCTTTTCGTGTTCAACTTTTTGCAGTGCTGGTTCACTAGTGTACTTGTTTACGTTTAAACTTTATCCTAACGTTTCTTGAATCAATTCCTCTGAATATGTAGTCGGAAAGTATGTACATCCAAGAAGATCCTACCAAAAGTAAGAAATACCTATGATGTGATAATGAGCATTAACGTCATATCTCAGAAATAATCGTAGTGTTTTAAGATTTTTTTAACGATTTTTTAAATGTATGCCTAGTTTGGTATCGTGGATCGTTTTTCCACATCAACGTCAACTTTATTAATTCCCTTTAAACGTACAAAGTTGCTCTATTTATAATAAAATTACTTATTCTAGAAAATGCTACAATATTTCAGAGAGAACACATATTTACATAACGGGTGCAACAAAGACAAACATATTTACAGAATAGTGTTGTATATCATAGACTTAATTCTAGAATGTTCTTATTTACATAACAAGTGAAAAGGACATAACAATAGACTATATAATGGGAGTGAGAGGAACAAACATAACTTACTGTCGTAAACGTAACTCTACAAAACTTATATTTACAGATAAATAGGGAAAGATGTTACATATAGGTTTATATCATACTTGAATGTTCTGGGAGCGGTTATGATGATCTTTCAAGAATATACATTTAGATAAATTACACTCATATACTACACTAGGAATCCCCGTGTGCTGTTATAGAGTGTTCTATTTACTAAAACTAATTTTATGATCAAAAATTTATATATGTTCGTGAGAAAAGATACCAATTCGACGTCTTGCTTCTCCAATTTATTGCGTGTTTCAAATTCTAGGAGTTTTTCACGTTATATGTCGATATTTCTCAAAACGTATCAAACATTCCCTGCCTACGTATAGATATATGTAAATTCAGGGTATAAACTTTCCCAGTTGCGTTTTTTTCTGGATGAATCGATGCGTAGAAATCTTTCTATACCCTTATAACCGAAGTAAAAAATAATATACATGTAGATGTTATTTAGACTGATTTTTAAAAGCCTTTGGTTAAATGAAAAAAAAAAAATTGTGGAAAGTTATTGCACTAACGAATAGTAATAATTAACTAAAACGAAAATATAAATTTTCATCTGTTAAGTTTTTATGAGTTCCCCAATGATTTACAGTTTTATGTTACTCTTTACTGACAACGGTTCCATTGGATCCATTTTAATGCAGAGAGATTTATTAGCATTAAATGAACTGCGTAATAATAAGCTTGATTTGAATAATTTTGATCTCGTTTAAAATGTTTCAGAAAATGAGTTGGACTGTGCGGAATTATCTGATTTGCTAAAATTGTATCCTCCTTCGTGATATTAGCGCGGAACGTTTGTTTTGTGAACATTTTTAAAGAAAAACTATGGAAATAATGGACCGATTACAAGACATTTAAAACTTTACTATGGATTTTTTTCCATTAGATGATTAAATGTTTATATAGATAAATATCGATCTAAAATAACTTTTTTCTAAGAAGGTTAGTCAATTATTTTTTAGATATATGAAAATTAAACTCGTGTGCTAGTTTGTAAGATAAGTTGCTCATACGCTGCTCATACCGAGATAATAACCAATAAATATATAATCGTACGTACTAAGAGGTGCCAATACTGTATTCTCATCTGATATCGGTCTCTGCGACCTGCCAGTTTTATGCTCGTACACAGACAGAACTATATTTCAATTATTTTTTCAGTTATTTATATAGATTCAGAATAATATTGTTTTATTGTAGCTTTGAATTTCAATCTATCAACACTATCTAACACTATCAGGGTCTGTGGAGAAACCTTATTCAGCCACCCTGTATTATTACAGGAAGCCAAACAAGTAACTTTATAAACAGCTAAAGCATGCATTGTTGGCAAAGTACTTACTAATGTCAAACAATGTTCGTTTTTGTATTTGTTATCGACCTTCGGTGTAATATGATTTTGGTTCTTAATTCGGTTTAAGATCGTTTTTCGAATTCAAAAAGTTATGAAATTGATTATATTGCCACAGCTGGCTGGACGGACAGCTATTTCGGTATTCGTCAAAATACTGGCTTCAGCGCTAAGGGTCTATAACTTCACAAAACAATTGAGAAGTTTCGCCCATCGGTACGTAAACGGTCTCAACGAAAACCACAATTATCGGACACAATTGCACAGAAGTTGTTGTTGGCACAAGCGCCAACAAACATAGCTTAATGAAAAGCTGGGTAGTGCAAAAAAATTGCCCGTTAGGTGTTTTTGTGAAAACTATCCTTTGAAACAGTTTTAGGACGAATATAATATTAATTTTTAGGAACGAATTTGTAATTTTAAATGTTGAGTATGGTTTGTTATTGGCAACCAAACAGTTCCTTTGATAATGTGTAGGTCTTAGAAGAGTAAACATAATTCTGATAGCGAAAATTTCGAGCACTTAAAATTTAATCGTTTACAGTCATTTACATCATAAACACTGAACATTGTCACCCTGCATAAAGTTGTTTTTCTGAACCAAGGTATTCGTATGCGAAACTCCTATACCTATATATCTTATGCGGCATTCACATTACGCCGAAATCTCTTATATTTGTAACTAGATGGAACGAGTAAAGAAATTTACAATGCTGACTTTTCGGGAGGAAACTCTATACAAAAAGTCCGTGAAATTTGAATCTAAATTATTCCACCAGACAGTATTATGTTAGTCTCAGTGTTTTTTAAAGGGCAATTCCAACTTTTTTTTTTGTCGGATTCCAACACTGAAATCGAAATAAATTATACTTTTGCGTCATAATATGCTCGAAAATACTCGTACATTTGTAAAGTTGTAAAATGAAATAGTATCGCAAAAGACACAATTTTCCAATTTTGCAAATATATTATGAAACATATTGCGACGTAAAAGTGTCCCGATTTCAGTGTTGGAAACGCATCTGGCAATGCCACAAAATTTTTTCACGAGAAAATAATGCCTCTGAAATTTTTTTCCTCGTGGAAGGAATATAGTACTTAGTATAAATACGAAATTTCTCTTGAAATGTGAACTAGGATTTACGGCAATCACTTCAGTAGATCCATAACTATCGCCACTACTATATTTGTTATTTAAAAATAATCGTCAAATTGGAAAAATGCATCATTTTAAATTTCGATTTTCATTATTCAGATCTGTGCAAAAAATCGAATCCTAATATTTGAAGTACTTAAAAAAATTAACTGCTTCATTGAACGAAAAGTGTGATCAATCCGATTAGAGATTTCTTAGAAGTTACATTTGTTTTTTCGGTTTATTTTGCCTATGCATAAAGGAAAACCAAGAATTTAGCTTTTCCTTCAGATGTATAGTTAGTTGTGTAGTTAAAAACAACAATTGGTATTTTGGTTAATTTTAATGAAATCAAAAATTAAGTTCAAAAACATATTTACCTACATCCTAGGCGACGAAGCTCCCATACCTGAAGACGGAATTAAACCAACATTCACAGAGCGGCCGCTAATACGGCAATGCGAAGATGGTGGCAATGTAATTTTCGAATGCAGATGTGTTGGCGATCCTAAACCTACGGTGAAATGGTACGAGTTAAATGTCATTGACAACATACATTTAATTTTTTTTAACGGGATAACTAATCGCGTGGAAAACATCAGTTGGTTTTATTTTAAAGCACAATTATAAATATGTGAAATTGCAGTGCTCCGCCCTCAGTTAGGGTGTGTTATTTCATTTATACAGCAATTATCTAGAACTGGCTGAGAGTAATATTCCTCTTCTGTTCCAGATAATCATGTGATGTTGCACAATATTGTGAGTCTATACTCTCTTCGAAATATTTTTCGAATCCTCTTCTTAGATTTCGACAGTTTGAATAGTTAACTTCTGAACTGAACATATCCTTCGCTATATGTAAACAGTCGTTTTTTATGCCCGGAAATGTAAGTGTTGTGTTGAACAGTGATTATATATCACTGGCTATGTATTTTCTAACTGAATATTGTCAATAATTGTTAAAAATATGCATTACATGCCAAAGCAGAGTGATAAGTGTATTGAAACAATTCATTGCCACTTGGTCTGATAGATCCAAAAAGCTAATGAAATGAGGCATGCGGAACATTTTTTGATCTCTTTGGTCATGCGGAAATATTACATCACTACATTTTCTGGCAATATGTACATTACTGTTATTTGAAATGAAACAACTGAACGTTTTCAAACATTACTTGTGAAAGGATTATTATTCAAAGGATTATTACTAAGTTAAAAATAATATAACTACTGTAAAAGGTTCCATGGCAAAGATGAAATTGTCCAAGGTGGGCGTTATAAAATGTCATTGGTTTTGGATCAGCAGTTGTACCATATGGCTTATATGGAAATATCAGATGTTGTGTCAAGTGATCAAGGAGAGTATCGAGTAATTGCACGTAATGTCCACGGAGAAGGCGCAGCGACACTTAATTTGAATTTTGAAGGAGCTTCCAAAAAGTAAGTTTGTATTATCACTGTAAGTGAGAACATTAAATATAAACAGAAAGTAAATAAAATATGAACTCAAATAATTATTAATAGAATACCAGATGGAAAGTCTCCACGATTTCCTAAGAAGCCAGCGATAAGGCAAGAGGAAGACATTCTGATTATGGAGTGTGTACTAGAAGCTTATCCGGAACCGGATATAACATGGTATCGCTCCGATGTAAAAATTGAAAATTCCTCACGTATAAAAATAACACGTAAAGCAAAGTTGAAAGATATCTTTATACTGACAATGGAAATACAAAATCCAACGAAAGAAGATGGTGGCAATTATCGATGTAATGCATTAAACGTGCTTGGAGAGAGTAATGCTAACATTGCTCTCAATTTTCAAGGTAAAAATCAATGTACCTTATAGATTGTAAGTAAGAAAATATAAATATATAATACTTCCGTATTTCTTTCACACATGCCTACAAGCAGTTATTTAACAAATTGTAGCGTAAATTTTTGTTAAAACAATAATTGTCGCTCTTAGCTAATTGTATATATGAAAATCTGTATAAAATCATATAATTCCTTTATGCCTCTTTAGGAAATATATGTTCTTTAATTACAATTGCTGTCGATAAGTAAATTAATGTACAATAACTTTGAGCATAACATACACAAGGCCGAATTTATTATATTACACCACTCATATTTTATAGCTGTTGTTTGCCTTAAGTTTTTTTTAAGGTTTTCAGGATCACGAAAAATAATTGGGCTGTTCACGCAAAAACAAAGACCTTAGCGAAAAAATTTGAAGGCCGGCTGATTTCATTTTCAATCCACAAGTGCTGTTATATTTTAAACTTAACATGCCCTCAAATTACAGCTAGGAAATTATAGATAACTGACAAGATTTTAACGAGACTTAAGAGACACAAATAGGCCAACATTCCGACCCAATTGAAGGACCGCAGGTCTTCAATCTACTGGCACCTGTTGGCATCAGGGTTTGTACTCGGCTCGTCATCCACATCAGGGGAGGCAGATTTTTTTCTTGCACTACGACGAGACTGCCTACGACGAGGGTGTATTCTTTGTGCCCACTTAGCCCCAACCTGTAGACCCTGTTTGAGCCCGCATATAAGCTGTCAGGGCCATTTCTTTGGGAGGCGATTCTCCTATTATCAAGTGAGTTAATGCTTCGTCGTCGTTGGGGTCCGGGTTGACAGACGCCATTGGCCGAGAGTTCAGAACTGCCTACACCGTAGCCAGCTTTTTGATAGTTAGCACGACATCGCCGACGGTTCGCACCAGTAGTTCCTTGGTAGACTTGACCGATATGCTTGCTCTGGGAACTCTTCGGCTAGACCTCGCAGCTCTTTGTTGGCAAAGACAAAGTTCGTAGTTATTAATCTTCGAGTACCCTCTCCGGCCAACGATCCTTTTAAGACACAAAATAGGACAGTTGGAGGTCAAATCTGGTACTAATCCTTAATCAGCCTTTGATGTAAAATAGACCGGTGGACGCCCTCGTTTTCTAAGTGCTGAACCGCAAAAGTCTACGCCACATATTCTGAAGAGCTCTCACCCTGTCAGCAGACAAATTTTTTTTGCTTTTATCAGCCAAATTTTCTGGCGCAAAAGAGCTGCCAAAGCTTTAGAACCCGCACGGCAGTTTTCCAAATGCAAATCCTTCAGATAAATTGTCACGAAGTACATTTTCTTCGGCATTAAAATGGGAAATTTCGCATCATATGGGATGGGCGCATTACACCATTATCCGCCTACCCTGATTAGTGAAACCTATACCTCACATTCATGAATACATATATTCAATCATCCGACAACTATATTCAGTCATTAGACATCCTCTCGAGACAATGTCCACTGGATTACTTTTTGACGGTACATGGTGCGAAGACACGGCCTTAGATAATTCCTAGATCTATGCTATCCTCTTTGAGACAAATGTAGCGAGCGTTGATGCATGAGTTAAAATCCAATGCAGCGTAATTTAGTAATCAGACAAAAAAAGTTACTCTTTCGATTCCGCAATATAATGTCCCTTTGATCTTTGACCACAATTTGGCCAGCAACTGAGCAGTGCAATGCTCAAGCCTCTGTAGAGACGTAGTATTCACTGGAGCGACACGAGAGTTCGGCGTTAATAACCGGCAATAAGTTACGTCGGCAACTCTACTCCTTATACATATGCAGCAACCATATGCTCTCTGAAAAGCCATGTATTTGACATGTTGACGTGGATATTGTCATCACATGTCTGGGAATTTCTATTATACTAATTCTGGCCATATTTAATTTGAAATGTTTTGAAATTTGAAATTTGTTGATGATCAATGGAACTGACCCAATCTAATTTTTCAAGCCAAAGTTCCAGTAGAAGGACTTTAGCTCTGATGATTAATGGACTTAACAGCCCCAAAGGATGGACAAATCTGAAAGATATAGTCATTATAACTCGCTTTGTAGCCTTAAGATTCTGCAATAAATCAACTAACCGATATTTGAATATATCTTTATTAAGGAACCAATATGTCCCATGGGCCTTTGTAGAATCATCATTCATTCGTAAAATTTTGCCGGTTGTATCATCGGTAGATCGATAATTTGTGAACCACTTAGTGAGTTTGAAACCAGCAGATGATAATTTTTCCACCACTTTGGAATGATTTTTTTTAATTCAGTAACTGTATCAGCTCCAGTTATCAAATCACCGACATAAAATGCTCGGCGAACAACCGCAGCTCTAATTAGAAGAATTTCCTTATATAATTGGCTTAAATATAGTAGGCAGCTTATAGCCAAAATGGAGCTGACAAACTCCCATATGTCATTGTGTTTAGCTTCTATATTCCAAGATCTTTCAATGAATTTTCACGCCTGAGGATCAATTGAAAGGTTCTATCGGTCTCGTCAATCAAGACCTGATAGTACGTTTTCCGCATATCAGCCGTAACAACGTATTTATACAGACGGAAACATAGAAGTACTAAATACAGATCGTCCTGTATAGTAGGACCGATCATTACCAAATCGCTTAATGAGAGCTGGTCTGCTGTTTTGCACGAAGTATTAAATACCACGAAGTATCAACAACTTTGTGATCTTAATACTCGCTGATGTGGTATGAAATACTAAGGACTTTCCTTTACATTATTTTCCGCAATGGACATGTGGCCTAGATTAATATACTCTTTCATGAAGTCATTCTACATCTCTCTTGTTACGAAATCTTTTGATAACCCCAATCACGGAACAAAATCGTTTATTTGCGGCTCCAAAAAGGAGACCCGATAATTTATGATATTTTTTAAAAGGAAGAACTACTTTAAATCTTCCATTTTATACAGTTGAAATAATCTGATCTGGCTGATATCTGGAGATCGATCGAAGCGCCCAGAAATCAGATGTAAATTTATGGGCATTCGTTCGAGATCTCACAGTGGCTTGAATTTTGAACTTGGCGGAGGAATTAGTTTTTCCAATCCCGGTTAGACTGAGATTTTTTTTTTCTTTCAAGTTGCAATCACTGTGCAAGTTTCTCGGTTACGCAAGACTCATCCAAAACTTCATCTCAATATGATGGAAAGTATTATAAACTATATCGATACACAGACAATGCATGTTTTTATGTATGTGAATTTTTTTAGGTATGATGAATAGCAGATCTGATTGCGGTGGCAAATAAATATTTATTTTTGTTTATTGTATTCTCAACGTGATACATAGCAAAATTGTAAAAAAAACCGACTACGTTGTCATGCACCTTGTTGTACTTCTCGTACAATTTCTTAGATTCGTATCTTTAATTTAGTTGAAATAATTCCATTTAAATTTGATACACATTAGGCTTGCATTGTTGCATCCTCAATGCTGTCTCACATATTGTCCGATTCTCTGTAAATTTCAATTTGTAGGCTGTCATAGTCTATATATTTGTTCATTAGAGTGGTTCATAATTCTCCACAAGACTTGAGATCCATTTAACTCATATATTCTTGACTTAATACCTTTTAGGTATTTGTACTGAATATAGCCAAATTTGGTACACATCAAGTGTTCTGTAAACCATATTATAAAAATGAAAATGGGAAGCATTGCTAAACCTCATCAGGTATCTCTTTAAATTTGTATCACTACAGTGCAATAAATGGTAAAAAAAATGGAATGTATAAACAGTACCTCTCTGGTAGTTGTCATACAAATTTAACCTGCTTATATGTCATTCGGTTGTACCAAATTCATATAATTTAGCGGGAATCATTTAGATAACCTTAATCGCTGTAGAAAAATAGAGTGCATTGTCATGCCTACGAACAAGTTATGCTGTTTATCCACAATTTAGAAAGTTATAATTTTGCTTTTTTTATTATCTTCCAGTTCAGAGCATTTCTTATACAACTTAATGATTTACCATGACTTTCCTGGCGCTCTTTTTACGGCAAGACGCCTTTTTACGCCTTTATACCAACGTAAAAGAACATTTTTTTACGGGAAGGCAATCCCACCCAATAACGGGAGAAATAAATAAATATTATGTTGCATGTATATATATATACATATATACATATATATAATTTCATGAGAGAATTGGTGTAATCCAATAGCTGCAATAATGTAGCACTATTGAAAATGTTGTCGGCTCCGTGATATAGAACTAATGTATATATTGTAGAGCCGAAAAAATGACTCCGGAAGATCACATACGTTTTAATAAAAATAAAAATATTAAAAACAAATTCGCATAAGTTGAGCAATATATATTCGTATATGTTAATATTATAAAACTTAAGAAATAACTATTATGCTTCGAGCAAAAAAGTAGGTTATGCCATCATGTCAGTGTGGCTGTCTGAACAGACAGACTTACTTACACTGTATAGTCCATTGTGATACCACAGAAACTAGAGATATGGATGTCCTAGTTATCCACGGACTCCAACTCAATTGGAGTCCGTAAGGTTGTCTCTAGTCTTGTCAGCTCGTCTGCTCTGCAGTTCCCTGGTATGTCTCTGTGGCCCGGCGCCCACATAAGATGAATGTTAAAATGCTGAGCCATCTCGTTAAAAGCTCTGCGGCATTTCAGGGCTGATGTTGAGTTCAGGAATATGAAAACCAGGGATTTTGTGGCAGCTTGACTGTCTGAGAATATGTTAATCATCATCGTGGAGAGGACGTTACATCTCAGCAATTTTGCCACTTCTTTAATGGCAAAATGTTCGGCCTGATAAACACTACAGTGATCAGGCAGTCTTCTTTGGTCTTTGGAGTAGACCGCGAAACCTACCTAATTATTTAATTCTGATCCGTCAGTGTAGAATTTGACATACAGTCTTGTACCAGGAGTTCTACATTTCCACGTATCTCTATCTTGTATAAGTATATAGTATTTCTTTTCGAACAGTGATTCAGCCAGGGCGTAGTCTTAGGTGCCAGTTATTTCAGGCACCATGTCAAGGATTGCGCTGTGATCGTAACTACTGTTTGACCACCGTGACAACTCTCTTAGTCTTACTGCCGTAGCTGCAGCAGTTTGCACACTAATTATGTCCAGGCGTAGTAAATACAAAATAACATTTAATGCATCAGATGTGGTGGTGTGGAGAGCACCAGTGATGAAGAAACTTGCCATCCTTTGGACATTGTCCAGTATCTTATAGTATGTGGACTTTACAAGAGCCTTCCTTCAGACGATAACTCCACACAACATTATCGGTCTTACTACTGCGGTATACAACCAGTGAAAAATGCGAGCTTTACTGCCCATTGTTTCCCTATTGCTCTTCTTCAATCATATAGCGCCACTGTGCCTTTTTCGTGCTGTTCAGAATGTTGAGTTTGTAATTCAACTTCTTGTCCAATATAACACCAAGGTATTTTGCACAGTCCGCGAAAGGATTTGCAGTATCTCCCAGGGAGATAGGATCCACAGTTGGAATCTTGTACCTTCTGGTGAACAGAACCACTTCGGTGTTATTTAGATTTACTCCGAGACCGTTTTTCCCCGCCCACTTCGTTACAGTGAGAAGGGCTCTTTGAAGTATGTCTCTGAGTGTTCCCAAAAATTTCCCCTCACTGTTATCGCCACATCGTCTGCGCCACAACCACAACCTTGACAGCAGCCCCCTCTAGGGAGAAGACAATACTGTTCAGAACGGGTTTCCATAGTAGGAAGGATAGAACGCAACTTTGGTGTGTTTCCCTACTGACAAATCTGTTTAGGTCCAACGACCCTAAATTAGCCTTGATACGTCCCTTTGTAAAAAGATCGTACACTAGCCTCCTAATACTGACGTCAGCACCCAGGTTTTATAGTGTTGCGATTATCATATTGTTATTAAACGCCCCTTCTAGATCTAGAAAGTCTACCAAAGTACATTCCTTGACGGCGAGTGAACCTTCGATGCATCCGAGCAGTTTTAGTAAACTTACCCTTGCAGTAACCAGTTGTCTATTTGACAGCAGCTTCCGGTCCATGTTTGTCCTAAGTTAGCTGTCAATGAGTCTCTCCAGTGTTTTGAGAAGAAACGAAGGCAGGCTCGCCATCTTGGTATCCTCCCACATAGCAGGGATATATGTTAGATCGATACAGCCGTTATAGAGCTTCTCAAGCCGTAGAATTTAGTATCAGCCACCACTTGTAGTTTACTCGATTTAATCATATCCGGTCCGGGTGACTTAAAGGGTTCAAAGTGACTTAAAGGGTTAATTGTACGCTCAATTTGGGTTTGTTTACGATTTCCCTGACAACATCCGACGGTTGATTTGACGCAGTGTTGCCCGCGACGGTTCCATTTCGGAAAATAATCGGGAAAATCCAGGAGTAACTTCAGTGATTCTTCACTGGATGTCCAATTATCCTCTGGTTTCCTGAGATAACCTACGGAGCATGGTGTGGAGGGTTGTATTTTCCTTAGCCTTGCGGCTTCGGAAGTGTCTTCAACTTTGTTGCAGAATTCACTCCAGGACTTTCTCTTTGCCTTCCGACGAAGCCCTACAAAGCTCTTGTGGACTTATTCCTATTGAAGAACTTCCTACAGCATTTCCTGAGATCTACAAGCTCCAATCCCGGTCGTTCTTATCCCTGGCTTTGCCTTTAGGCCGTGAGGCCTACAGCGAGTCACTCAGAGCCTTTGTGACTTGTCCCACAGACCAATGTTCTCGATGTTCCGGGCGTTAATGTCAGGTATCCTTAAAAATTTCCTGTTAAATGTCTCTCTTTACTTATTCATGTGTACTTTCCTGACATTAAGTGGAAAAACAGTCCTTTGAACACTTTCCAAACCTGTTAAACAGAAGCTGATATAACATTGATCCATTCTCCAATCCTATGAGTTAGTTCCTTAGAAACAAGGGTAACATCCAGCACCTCTTGTCTATTTCTGGTGACGAATGTGGGTTCATTAGCCCTATTACAAATTGTTAAGTCAGTGCTTTCAATATATTCAGTAAATGACTCACCCCTGTCGTTGATATCGCTGCCCTCAATCAGATTCTTTCTAGCGATTTTTGCCGCCTCCACCAGCTATTTCAGAGCACTTGAAGGGATCTCAATGTCACGTGCCATGTACGCCGAAGCCAGCAAAATTTTGGAATTGTTGTGTTCCAAGCTAGCCAGAGCAAAGAAGAAGAAGTCGGGTCGGTTGTAGAAAGCAACCGGTACATTCTGATAGATAACTGATAACCTATTCAAACAGACAAATTATTGAATTTTATGCACTCAAAATATAATAATATATTATATCGAATTTCAATTTATTGCCTAGTAAATACATGCAATACTCACCATATATTGGTATTCGTTTTTGGTATAGTTTGTTCATTAATATGTACATATATTTTAGTGTAGTTTAGTTTATATGGAGAAAAAATGTATACGAAATTTGAAATGTTTGCTCCGTAACAATGTTCTCATTTGTCCAAGATGATAATTTCGTCATTATTTTCCAAACATAAAAGAAATGCTTATGTTCGATACTAAATTCTGGGCTGAAAATACAATATTTTTGCAATTTGAGTGTTGCCGAGCAAGTTAACTTTGTTTCGCTGAAACCAAGATATATCTGAAATGGAATTGTTCGCTGGTTATTTCTTGTAAAATTCAGGCAACATTGCTGATATTACCCAAAATTTTGGTTCCTTTTTTTTTGCGACTTTCTAGACTATGGGTTTTTAGTACATTAAGGGTATTTCATTTGTCCCCGCTACCTCTATTGAATGGGAAATTAGTCGATTTTCCTAATCAATGAGTATCATTTGCGCTCAGCTTTCTTTCCTAGATAATATTATCTCGCCCAATATAAACACTTGACAAATTGACGACATTTCATGTCGTTTTTGTGACTAACTGTTATCAATTGATTTGAATGATCTGAGCAAGAAGAAGAATAGCAAAAATTTAAGCGGAAAATTGCCAAGGACGCATATGTTTATAGAGAATAATGTATCAATTGAATGATTTTGCAATAATTTTACTTTGCTTCCAACTTAATGATGCTCATACTAGCGATGATAGCGCAATTATGAATCAAGTGCCACCATGGTACGTTAAAAATATGTGATTTTCACTGATTCTTTATTACTGAAAAACGGAAATGTTTTCTCCAAGTATACTTCCTACGAAAACTTTCTTTTCTTTTCTTCTTTCTTCTTTTAATTTGACCATTACCCACTAAACTCTTAACTGAAATGTGTAATTTTTAAGATGTTTTACGAACTTCGTTACCACCCAAGTTATTGCTATAGGAGATGTTGACACATTCCTTAATAAATGGCATCTATACCAAATACCAGTTTTATTTATATGCAAACGCTGATAGCTTATTGAAGAATGATACATGATTATGAATTCGTATATGAATTGCGAGAGATGAATTACGAATCTCAATAATGGAAAAGTTTTGATTCAAATCAAAAGTGATTCGTCATATAATGATATGGTTTAGAAAAAAAGCAAGTTAACATCTGTTTTTTGCATTTTTTGTCCACTTTGTTTTTGGAATTTTCAAAAAACCCATAAGGTATTACATTTATTTTTATTTTATTTTAAATTGTGTGCTCAATAACTGGTATGAATACTCTCGACTATTTGACAAAAGTGTCAAGAGAAATATGATTTCGGTAATTGCTGAATATATACATATATATATTTTTTTTTTCATGTAAGACAAGAACATGGTCATTTACGAGAACAGCTCTAAAGAGGCGTTTCGTCATAAATGTATTTCAAATTTGTCTACACCAAATTTCAAAGGAAATCGTGTGAATAGAATATCACACATTTGTCTACACCAATTCAATTGCTCAATAGAATTGAAAATTAAAAAGTGCGAACATTACTAAACATTTTAGCACATTTCCTCAAGTTTTTCTAATTTGAAAAAATTTCCCGTGCCTTAGTTCCCACTGTTCTTAGTTCCCACTGTTAATATGTTCGGAATCTACCTAAAAAGAAATCCATTTGTTTCAAAAACGTTCGTCATTTTTTCAACTTCCACAAAAATTAATAATAATTGTAAGGAATGCAATTTTGTTGTTGTTACAGTGCAATCTATATATTCTAAAACTCAAATGAACATATTATAAAATACACAAATAAAATCTGAAAAACCTAAAGCATTAGCAAAAATTGTTTCAAAAATGATTTAATTATTTGTGATGTATTAAAAATAAGTTTCTGAATCACGGTTGTATCTTTGTATAAAATACAAATGTATATTGTTTAAAATTCATTTAGAGATTTTTAAATATTATTTTTATACCCACCACTTTAGGATGAGAGAAGATAATGCAATTTCGAGGACTTTTCTCGCAAAATCGGGAAAAATTTGAGTTTCCGTAGATGTGAGGATTTCCAAGCTCAGCACACTTGATTTTAATGAAAAATGTAATATTTAATTCAACAATATAATATCCTATTCTAGGTTACAGTTCAATAATAATTTAATTTAATAACAACGAGGGCGTATTAGAAGCTAGATTACAAGTAATAATCTCATAAGTAACAGTCAATTAGTTCTGCACTAAGACTTGTCGTTTGCTAACCATACGATATTTCATTTCTTTCAAATGCTAAAATTTGTATGTCTGCCATCCCTTTGCATGTTCCATTCATAAGATTCAGTGGATTTTGTTCGTTACCTTTTCTTTGTTAATTTGTTCAGACTCTCTGTGACATTAAGTAATTTTGTGTGTTTTCTAATTTTAATTCTTAACAGCTGATTGTTGCACGGGAAACCAGCTGTTGAAGGGCATGAAATCGCATAATATGCGAAATTACTTTACTTCGCTAGCAATTTGAATGAGTTAAAAGATTCTGAGTTTAGAGAACGAAGCGGCCGGTTTTCCACGCACAATCTTTTGGAAAACCTCTAAAAAGTACCATCTCTTGTCGGAATTTAACAATATTTTTGGTTTCAGTTTTGGATGCATCACTTTTTGCCCAATGTCCTTGTCAGAGACCTTTGCTGTACAACAAATTTGTCTGCTAATATAACTTAACTATCAAATTATTCGAGCTGAATAATTGATTTCACTACAAAAAAGCTGAATTTCATATTCGATTTTGATATCAAAATCGATCTCTCCGGTACAAAAAAAAAAAAAATCTTCTGCATCGTTGTAACCGGATCATGATTTGTGTCTATGCAAGCTGAATAAATCGGCACCGACATGACATAGCTTGATTGCCCGTCGAGTTCCTTCTTCAAATGGAAATACCATTGTGCGGCGGTCACCTCGACGAGCTAACAAACACTTTGAGTAGTCGAATAACCGACTAGTCTCAAACTGACTTCGGAGTCGTCATTAAGCGCACGATGTAAGCTCAATGAATGTGATTAATTCTGCCATATATCCCATTCATGACATACAAGGGTACTAATTTTTTGTTTCAATATCGTACAATAAAATAAGCCATTTAAAACACAGTTGTAGGTTAAAGCACGGTTAGGAAATAGCTTGGTGGAAGAGAAATATGTATTTTAAGCGATTCAAAATAATTGATGGCCATTTCAGTAAATAGAATGAGGCAAAAAGTATCAGTGTAATAATTTCAAAAATGCTACCACTTTCAGGTTACTTAACCATTTTCGGGCATTCCGCAGATTAATTTTAGAAAAGGTCAAACCTGTTTGTAATGCCAATAGATAGCTCCTAATTACAGATAGTTTTTATTCAGATGTCTTGTAGAAGTAAATTATTTAAAAAAGGTAAATTACTGTATATTTTAAAATTTAATTTCATTAGATTGCAGATACATACTAATTTCTTCTTTGAGATATGTTGGATAATTCGATGCCTAAATTATAATTATTTTTATTATTATTATTTATTTTTGTTCATTACGTACGTCTGAGCTTTGGAAGGAGAGTTACCTTACCAAAATGACTTCTTTTCTTAGGTTTTGAAAGTATCGGTCTTGATCGAATGAAATATAGCGATATATCCAACTTTTTTAGACTAGTTTTGAATATGTATATGCATATATATATATATATATGATGCTTCAAACCCATACCCATTTCTTCTCATTTTATTCATGCATTTTAACTGCTGTTGCAAAATGCTTTTTTTTCTGGTAATGAAATCCGAAACTTAAAACCGTTTACTTGCCACAAATGTTATTCAAATGATTAACTTTATTTTATTTACATTGCCAGTTTTTGAGAACTTTAATTATATTTGACATTTACTCTATTTCTCGGAGTATCATCATTACGCTGAGAAAGGATGTTGCAAAGTTTTAGAAATCTTTTGATTTGTTCCTTATTCTAATTAGGCAGTGCCGCATAATTTATGTCATTTTTAAAAATATATAAAAAAAAATATTGAAAAAGTTGATTTAAAATCACTTAAAAATTGTAGGCCGAGGAAAACGTAAATGTTAATTATCGTACAAAAGACGGTCTAAGTCCAACTCATTTCTTGCAGTAAATTTATAGAGTAACTTGCGAAGAGGAACAATATTCTAAAGATTTCAAATCTATAGCGTTTCTACTAGTATTGATATATTTCTATGTGTACTATGTTACTTAGTCATTTTTCTAATGATATTAATTTCCTCCGGATCACATTGGAATGACGTACGTGTAGTCGAGACATTCGCGAACAACTTTAAGGCAGCAGCAAAGAGTAGTGGTGTACAAAATTGCAAATAATCAGGTACATCATTAATGAAGATTAAATATGCAAATGGACCTAATTGCGTTAATTTCGGAGTACCTGAAACTATTCACCATCCAACAAAATATTATACGAAAAACTTATGTTTGTAAGGTTAAATTTTCGTGACAATTTCACCCATTTTCGCATCTAGCATATGCTTATTAAAATTTCAGCCTTTTATTTCGCAGGAATGGCAAATGATAGATAATGAATGATAAATCCTATAATGCTGAGTATAAAAATGGAAGAACTACTTTTAATACGACCATCCAGTAATCAAAAGAGAAAAAAACACAATTGGCATCATTACGCCATTATTTTGTGCATATCTTTAAATTTTGAAACCCCATTATAATCATGTTTTGAAAGACGGAGATCCAGCCAAGTTCCAATATCTGAGACGTATAGAAGAGCCATTCCGGGATAGTATATAAACCTCCTTCCTTAATTTGGACTTGTTTTCACTATGGACTTAACTGTGTATTAAACAAACAACACAGGCGAATGTTCGCTCGTTTGGGTAATATTGCCGGAGAAAATTAGGTGAAAATTTTATCAAAAAAAAAAAAACAAAAAAAAAAAAAAAATACGCAAGGAAAGAGCCACATTCCTTTGCAATGCAAACAAGCTCAAATTTGGTTATTGTTGCAACAAGAAAATTGCGGGCCTCTGTTTTTTCAAAAATCCAACACCGGTGTAATTTGACACTTCAAAATATAGCCGGACGGCATCGGGACTTTTTATGGAATGATTCATACATCTTGCATGTGTTAAGTGAAGTTATATCAAACGTTTAATGATTTGTATTCAAAATAAATTGTTGTTACTTATCGGTAGCTTGAATACAAGCGAGGAATTGGTTTCAGTTTGCGGAATTTAAAATCATTTTCCTGTCGCCTGATTTGGACCAGATTTACAAAAATATCCTACAAAAAAGTTATAATATTCAAAAAATTTAAAGGCTAAACTTTGCGAAATATAGTTTAGTCTATAGTGATTTTTATTTGCTTTTATGACTCGAATAATTCGGTAGTCTGCAGGGGTCTGCAGTTAAATGTATTTATGTACATTTTAGCTGTTTATTCGTATGATTTCCTTGCGCAGAAGTTTGTACATATTATAAAATTAGTTTGGTGTAATTGATATAATCCAACGGGGAAATTTGGAAGACATCCTCCAAGTAAGCGGATACCTTCTCCGTGGATACTTTCTTTTGAAAATGTTAGTTGAAGGCTTTAACGTGTGGCTATAAGTGCGGAAAGCTTTTGTGTTTTTTATTTGTGCCTATGGTACTGAAAATTTAGTTTAGAAAGTGATGATATTTTACTTTTCAATGTCAAGGAGCTTTTACCGATTGCAAACGACCAATAAACAATCTGTTTTTTCTCATCAATTAGGTGCGAACGATGCAAACGGATTTGCTCCATCATTTATCGAAAAACCTCGAATTATTCCAAACGACTCTGGTACTTTAATAACGATGAAATGTCGATGCAAGGCCAAGCCCGAACCGACTGTTACCTGGTATAGAGATAAGGACGTGGTCAATAAATCCAAAAAAATCGAAATCAGATCCACCGCTATTGGTGAAGATGCCTATGAATTAACTTTGGAGATTAAGGTAATAGATATTGTCTCCTGACTTCTAGCACAAAAGAATACATATCGAACTTTTTGTACAGGATCCTGGCGCAGCTGATGGTGGCACATACAGATGCAACGTGAAGAATGAATACGGCGAATCGAATGCTAATCTTAACCTCAACATTGAAGCTGAACCGGAACCTGAGGGCGAAGGTCCTTCCTTCGTTGAAAAACCACGCATTGTTTCCGAAAACAATGGAAAATTAATCATTATGGAGTGTAAGATTAAAGCCGATCCCGAGCCCACAATTGTTTGGTATCGTAATAACGAAGTGGTAAAAGAAACTAATAAAATCAAGATGTCCGTGGAACGACGTGGTGATCAGTATTATGTTAAGCTCGAAATGATTGATCCACAATTGGAGGACTCTGGACTTTACAAGTGTAATATTAAAAATATTTTAGGCGAACTGAATGCAAATTTAACATTAAACGTCGAAAGTAAGTCATGTCGTTAGCACTCCAATCAAAAATTTTATCGATATAACAAATATGTTTCCAATAAATTTTCAGTCATTCCCGTTATCAAAGACAAACCTAAAATTATTAAAATTATTAAAAAAAGAACTGTTGTCATTGAATGCACTGTTGCTTCTAAGTTTGAGCCGAAATGCGTTTGGCATAAAGAATCCAATATTGTAGAGGAAAGTCAACGCCATGTATATCAAGTGACAAAGTCAAAGGAGGGCGAATTCTCTGTGAAATTGGAGATTAATGATGTAAGCGAAAGTGACAAAGGTGCTTATAAGCTGGTCGCAAGCAATGAGAAAGGACAAGCTGTGTCACAGATTGTGCATCTGGTTGATATTCCCGAAGAAGAGCGCAAGCCCCAGAAGCCCGAATTCTCCCGCAAACTTTCAGACCAGAAAGTGGTTGAAAGTCAAACATTCGAATTATCAATAAAACTGAAAGTTGCTGATCGAAAATGCAAAATTGAGTGGTACAAAGGTTCTACCGTGGTCAGAGAAACTAAAGACATAACTACAACTTTCGACGGAACTACCGCCAGGCTGACCTTCAGCTCAGCTCGACTGGAGCACAGCGCCACATACAAAGTGGTCGCAAGCAATGAGGCAGGAAAAGAGGAATCCACATGTAAGATCGTGGTCGAAAAGAAGTCGGATAAGAAGAAGGAAGAAGAGCCCGCCGATGTTAAACAAAAGGTTGGTTACAATTCTAAAAACGGACGTATTCTGCAAAAGATTATGTCATCCTATATGTCATTGGTACCATCTATGTAAATCGCACAATTTACTGAACGCAATGATAACATTGTAAGGCACGATTAAACGATTTATAATACTATTAAATTAATAGCATTGTCATCGTGCAAAATACTTCAAAAATGGCTTTAGGACCGTGATCCCATATTACACATTACCTTTTTTAACCTGATCATGTATTAGCTAGTACAATACCATGAATATATCTCAAAATTCACAATGAATATGAAAAAGTACGAATGGTGATATTTTCATAAATGTTTTTTTTTTTTTCTACTTGAATTATTCGCAACTTATACACTGTATTTTATGAATGCAAATAGGAAGAAGCAAAGGTAGAAGAAAAAGTGACGAATGGCGTTGAACAAGAAGAGTCGAAAAAAGATAAAGAAATTGAAAAGCAGAAAAAAACCAAAGTGGAAAAGCAAAGCGAGGAGGCGAAGGCGAAAAAGGTTGAAGATAAAAAGGAAACAGTCGAAAGTGAAGACAAAAACAAAATCGTTCCCGAAAAGGTAACTAACAACGGTGTGGAGTAGGATTTCTTTTCCCATAAGTATTTAGTAAATAACACGGGCATCTAGTTTTGACTACTGGGTTGAAATGTAGCATTCGACAACTATTCTTAATTTTGTAGTTGTCATTGTGTACAATATCTTTTTAACAAATTGCGATCACACACACACCACACGCCACGTTCTTGGTAAAATATCGATATCGACTGCGAATCACCAACAAAAATGTACTAAAGTAATCTACGCCAGAGTGCACAGTACATCATTATGTTCCAAAATACTGCAGCCATGTAAGGCAATTCGAGAAAAATCATGTGCCTTGTAATTATTACAGGAAACGACAAGTTATTTTGTATTCTATCCCAAAAGAGAAGTGATGGTTACTTGTATGGTCCAATTTTAAATACAAAGAATATACTAAGTACTTTTCCCAAAAACCCAAAAGATCAAAACGAAATGTGCCTAATTTGTTTAATTATACACATGCAATTCGGTAATTTATTTCTTTAGTTAAATGCTTTACTATTTAAGAAAATATATTACAGAAATTATTCAACATAATTTACAACAATTTTTCGTAAAACGCATAACATATCAGCGTGCTTATATCATATTTTTTCTCCTTTTAAACTCTGTACACTGTATTTTATCGTGCGAACGTAAAAAAGTTAAATGAAAAGAAAGAACCTTCACAAAAGAGTAAAACAAAGACTGACGATAAGCCAAGCAACGAAAGTAAAACGGAAATCAAACAAAAAGCAGCTAAAGAACCAGAAGAAACGAAAAAAACCGAAGATGTTCACGAAAAAATCGAAGACAAAAAGAAAGCCGAAGTCAAGGCAGAGAATATTGTACGAAAGGAAAATGAAGTTGGAGAAGTTAAAAACATTCCTAAAAAGGTAGGATATAACCATTATAATACCAACGCGTTGTATTTTGAAGTCTAGTTAA
>JAHXMU010000717.1:3477792-3562240 GCA_019455685.1 Philornis downsi | reverse complement strand
AAATTTAACTAAATTTTGGATAATTTTGGAAAATTTTAAAATGAACATCTGAAATGTCGAAGACTGGTTTCATCGCATAATCAAACTTTTTATATTTAGTAAATATGGCCCGCCGGATCAAGTTTGGATCCTAAAAACTGCAGTTTGGTTTTAATTTAACTGAATTTAACGCATGCTATTAAAATTGTTTTCAAAAATCCCTTTGAAAGCAAAGAGTCCATTCACGATTTTATCGCCTCCATATAACACGCTTTGCGTTGGAATTCGGTTATATATAGCAAGTAGGATTAGGGATAAACCCTGTAGAAAATTCACAATATCGCTCTATGTTTTTTTAGATCCCCCATGCAAATGTGCAGTCCAAGCTGAGTTTGCACGAGATACACCTTTTATTAGAGTATAATTACGTTTAGTACACCTGATACAGTTCTGTCGAGGATAACACTAATTAAAGAGCAACAAATGGTTTTATCGCTTCTGAAAGCTACAGTTTTCATTTCATTTTCATTTTCATATAGTCCCCATTCGAAAGGATTTGCCAAGTTATGTTGTTTTCGATTTTACTGAACACAAATACCATTTTAATCTGTTTGTATTGATTTGATTTGGTTCAGACTTGCTGAAAATTGACCGTGTCGGTCCATATTTGAGCCCCATATTGCGCAGTTATATCTCAGTGGGATAAATTTGCTTCACGTACGATTAAACAGGACTGTTGAGGGTTAAAGTAGTTTCACCGAAAATAATTGAGAGAATAAAGAAATCGTATATTTATTTACACGGGGATACGTACGAAGCTACGCCCCGTAGTTACGGGATGCAGTAGTTAAGTTATGGCCTGCTCTCTTGTATGAGCCAGTCAGGACAAAAGCAGGGAATTCAATGAGATAGGTGTACGTGGGCGGATTGGTAAATCACGCATCACTTATTCGGGTAAACAAGACTGTTTCGGATCTGGTGGTATTGCATATTTTATGGTCCATCTTCACCGACTATAAAAACCACGTTTCTGATTATGTCCCTGGCCAATTTTGAGCCTGTTCGCATTAAGGAAGTAATTCCTCGCCTCTGCATAAATATCCATGTACACAGATTTGCTGAGATTCACAACAAATTTATGCTGTTTCGAATCTGATCGCATATTGAATGTGGAAACTTTTGCCAAACTTTCCGTTGAATTAATACCACAAAACATTATTCGCCTTACAACGCTGGCTCTGCAATTTATGATCTCCTTAGGGTCACGCAAATAACAAACTGCATTATCAACGATTGTGTATCAAAATATAATTTGTTTGCTTTAAAATTAACTACATTTCGTAGCTCATAGCTCAATACTCTTATTCTAAAAAAAGAAAAATAATATCGACTGTGCCTCATTACGTATTATTTGTAAAATTGATGAAGAATGTTTGTGATGATGATGTTTACTGCGGACTAAAGGAGCAGAAAATTTAAAAACCGATTGTGCAGGAGAGAGAAAGTCAAATATAGTTTGGAATATTTCTGCTCCATAATCTAATTAAATAATAACGTATTTACTAAATGCAACTTTTTCACTTCAGAAAATGTTATTCGAACAAATTGGTTTCAAAAAGGTTAAACAAAATACACTGCAAGATAAGGTGAGACCTCCTGATATTTAAACTTATTTTTTTTTTGTGATTTTAAATTGTGTTATTCATTATATATTGAATGAATGAAAACTATTTTGAAATATGCACTTGTGTCGTTTAAAACCACCGAAAAGAGTCAAATATGATTTTTTTCAGACAATTCCGTGAAATTCGCTTGATTCGTTGGTACAACCGTGCAATTTTAATATTTGTTCGGAAAAAAGATTATTTGACCCCTAGTTATATTTACAATTTTAAAAGAAGGAATATTAGAGAATAATTTAATGAGTGTACAAATCTTGATTTGAAAATATTTTTAGGTCTGATTTTTTTCGATTCTTTTAAATATTTCGAACATATCATGTTCTTAAGTTAAATAATGTACCATAATATATGTGTTTTAATATGGCCATTACAATATTGCTTTCTTCTTTTGCAACAGTGCCAGCCATTTTGTATGCCTGGGTAGGAAGGGGATAGACAAAAAGCCAAATTGTCGCCACCATTTTGGACGCCAACTTTTGTGCAGGTTTTTAACGAATTACGTAGCATTTTCACGAAATGTTTGCATATTTTAGATATATTTTCCAAGACCTCATCAGAAATGTACTTTTTGCTCCTAGCAATTCCAGCTAATAGCTAATTTTGTAGTAGCAGCAGATTTTTTTTTGTCTCCACCGGTCATCAACGGGTGAATTCAATTATTATTTTGGAAAAATATGTAAACAAATGAAGTTCACGGTACCATAAATTTGTTATGAAAAGTTAAATGCATGCAAAGGAATGATACGTTTAGATAAATGTTCATGTAAATTTATTATTTTCGGTAAAGAAGACTATTTTACTCTTTACGCCACACAATTTTGTTGGGTAAGTGTTTTAATCAGAGGAACCGAAAACTCCCCAACTAAATTCTGAAAATCACATAAGGCAGATTACAGTCCACACTACCGAGAAAAAACATATTTTTATAACTAGGTAACTTTATGGCTCTATGAATATCAACTTTACATACTATACCGTGGTGTAATATTTTAAAATTTTGATTTTCCTCTGTAATTCCTAATTCGCAGACTGCGATGATTTCAAATTTTGTCGATTGTATTGCCTTATAATCCTTAGAAAAAAAAATTAAAATCGATCGGTTAAGTACGCCTGTTCTAGTATCTCCATACAAATCACATAATTTAGTCCATATACACAGTATAATAATTTGCACGCATCAGGCGTTTAGCAAATTTAATTCTTCAAATAAAAGTGTTACTAAATCTTCCAATCGCGTAAATGACGTAATTTTGCAAATTAGTACGTCGAAAAAATCGCCAATTGCAAAAATCGATATAATGCAAATATGGATATAACTCGCAAACTCACGAACCAGTTATTCTTTAAAAAAACTTATGAATAGCATCGCGTGGTATAAACTCTTATGGAACGAACGCCACAGTTATGAGATATAGTTATATTTGCATTATAGCGATATCTTAATTTAGCGGTTTTTCATCTCTGTGGCCATCTCCGTACGAATTTGCAAAATGATGTCATTTGCGCGATAGGAAGGTCCACCAATACGACATTTAATCATATTTCAATTTTAGTGATTTTTCTTATTTAAGCAATTTTGTTTAAAATTTGGTAATGTTATATGGAGCGCAAAATTTTTATATGCCTCGTAAGAAGGTAAAAAAAAATGAGTTATATTTACATTACATTTTTAAATTTTAGCGATTTTCTTAAGCGGGCGATTTATCAAACATTTTTTGATACCGTATGAAAGCTCACATATAGCCAAAATCGCTCGGAAATTGGCAAACATTATGTTGTTTTCGCTATTATAGCATTATATTCATTTATGATTTTTGCGAATTTTGAAACAATAATGAACATGTGGTACCCATGAGTTACCACAAAATGGATACCCGCGGCTGTGATGTGCAAAGTTACACATTACTTATGAGAAATTTGCAGCTGACGTGGGTAAATACCCTTGACGGTAGGTGGCTGCCAAAATACGTACCATGGCGGTGAATAACAGAGCTCATTTCTCACTTCACATTATTCACACATTACTTATTACTAATGGGCAGTGACAATCCGCTCTATTCAAGAGAAACTCGCGCTTTGCCCCAAATTGGACGTGTTGCCATCTTCATATTTTTAGGGAGAATCGTCAATAGAAAAGAGATAACTTCTAAAGAAGCAAGAGGATAGAGACTTTATGCCATAGCATCTACTAAGGTGGTAGTTTCAGGTTTATAAAAGGTTTATTTAAGCTTAAAAATAGTTGGTGTCCTCAAAATAGTCAGCTGGATATCAAGGACTTTGCTTATTCCCAAATGAGCAACAAAGTGTCACTGTTTTCAGAGTGGCAGGTAAAGGAGAATGACGGAATATAGGCTATAACCAGGCATTGTTTTGTACAAAAGGTCCTGGTGAATACAAAATGTTTAAAAGAGTACGGAAAAGTACTAATATATTATTGCACTGTTTTTTTTATAAATGTTCGTAAATTTGAAGTAGTGAAATAAGTGTAAAGGACTCACAGATATCTGAAGAAATCTGTATTTGGTTTTATAAAATTAGATCTATATTCCATTTTAACTCTATATAACTGTATATAACTTATAAAGTCTGAATTTTAATTTTTTAAACTATGCAAAAATTACGTCCGTGTCAAATAATTTTATTACGTAAGATAAATGGTTTTCAGTTGGACCTAGATTGCTTTCAGAATTAATAAAAATAGGAAAAAAAACCATCTGTTAGCTTCTAAGCAAGAAAAACTATATTAAAAAAGATCTTAGTATTTTTTTTTTAAAGAAGCATTTTTTGTGGTTAGAATAGTTTATTTATCTTTTAACTCTTAAATTACATAATTATGTAAATAATAGCTTGGATAATGAACTAACCATGTTGTAATAAATGTTTTATTGGAAATTTTTCTAAAGAAGTGGATTTGAAAATTACTTCTCCACAATTTTCACAAATGACAATTTCTGAAACTTGAATGAAATAGTTTTGATTTTCAGATATTTTCTGTACATTGTGCAACAATTGCTGTATATTTGTTCCCATAATTTGTAATACATATCACATATTCAAAGGTCATCTATAGCACAGGGTGTTCAGTTTATCGGAACTTAAACTCACTACCTGCCTTTTCAAAACAAACTGTTATAGCACAGCTAACGTAACGCAAACTACTTTATGCAAGCCGTTGTAAAATATTTTCGATTTCCAAGTGTCATATCAGCGAAATATGTAAGTCGAACTCGAATGATATTTCAGCATTCGCCACTGCTTCATTAAATTATGACATGAAGTAGCAGTTTTCGATTAAAATCAAATTTTCCGTATCTCTGAACGACATATGGTTTTGCTTAGTTGAATGCTCCATTTGCTAGTTATAACTATAAATCAAATGATTAATCACCTAATTATTTGGCATTTCGAGGATCGAAGTGGTGAAACAATTTTCGACAAATTATTTTGAAGAGTATAATTTAAAACCAAGCATGCATAACAAACCAATATTGTAGGTTTAATAGTAATTCTGGTAGAATCTGCCGAAATGTCTGGCGTGTGTAATTCTCCCTGTTGGGTAAGGTTTAGAGATGTTATCAGTACAAAATTTATCATACAGGGTGTCCGTCGGGAAGTTATACTACTTTGTTTACTTTGGAAGTTATACTACATTTTGATAAATATTAGTCTTGACAGTTTATATTTGGGTAGAGACGTGGCAAATTTATTATGGAAAAATATTCAATAAACCAACGTGTATTAATCGTTAAAACATTTGATCAAAATCAATAATCGATTACTGTGACGATGAGAAAGTTACGTGCAATTTTTGGGAGAAACAACATGCCAACAAGACGCACTATTTATCGTATATTGAATGATTTCGAAGAAAGCGGGTCTGTAGGTGAAACTTTTTAACGCCAAAACTGCATGCTTTGGGCTTGATTAACATGTGCTATCAACAAGACGGTGCCACATCGTATACAGCCAGGATTATAATGGAATTACTGCGAGATCTTTTTTCACAACAAGATATTTCAAGAAATGGTGGTGTTAATTGGCCTCCATGGCCGCCTGATTTGACTGCTCCGGACTTCTTTTTGTGGGGATATTTGGAAAGCAAGGTTTATGCAAACGAACCAGAAACGCTTAAGCAACTCAACAAAATATTCGTGATGAAACTAATGAAATACCGCGTCAAATGTGTGAGAATGTAATGAAAAATGTGCTCAAAAGGAATCGCATTTATGAGGCTAACAGAGGCGGATATTTATCTGATATTGTATTCCATACATAATTGCCGACATTAAATAAAACATTTATCAATATAAGATCCATTCTCTTTCATTTAATCAAAAATTATGAACAAACAAAATAGTATACCAAATAGTAAAAATGGGGCAAGCTCTTTCACAATGATAGGATAAATTTAATTGTACAATTGCACTAAGCATAATTTGTAGCCGATCGTGACGCGATCGTCGTGATAAACGTCGCGATAAACGCGACTATCGTTTGCATAATCGCGATTTCAACACCGCATGCAGCCTCCTATCATTACTTGGGCGGCGGTCACCTCGGTGTGTCTGGCGAGTCGAGAAATCGACAAGTTTTATTTTTAAACGCTTTTCAAACTGTAACGTTGAAAATCATTGTAAAACTGTAGGTCACCTTGGATAAGTATAAAAATAGAATGACAAAATATGATATTGAAAAAACTTTGATAAAGATATTATTTTCGATACTATTAAAGTTCTGGATCATTCTTAGAGACATTCAAAAATACAGGACGCAGAACATTTTAATATATTATAATAACCGTATGGCGTTAACAGAAATGGTGAGCAAATTACTTACATTTTGTGATTTGTCTTAAGTAATACAAAATATTATGATCAGATTGATTAGATTGATTCGAATTCCAAATTATATCTGTAATGGTGATTGTGTTCAAATCTGCAGTTTAGTGTAGGTGGTGCGGGTAGAAGCGTGTTTATCTTTTCCTAAATTGGAGAATGCATCAGGCTAGGAAGTGTCGATTAATTTGTCTAGTTTGATATTAAAACTATTTTGTCGAAGAATTCCATGAAATTTTGGGAACGAAAATTTAAATATGTTCCAAAAATACTAAAAACTTATAGCGACAGGTGTAGTCAGCGCATGTTTTAATATTTCGAATGAGTTCAAATCGTAAAAGAAAATCTTCTGCTTTCATAGAGTAAATGAAGGAAAATTCAGATTTTTCTAACTAAGTTTCTATATTGTGTCATTTTTTAATTGCGATTAAGATTTCTGCTCGTATCAGGATTCTCTTGATTTCTTTTAAAGACAATTTTCGGCAGATAACTTTTTAAAAATCAATAATTTCTTACGAATATCTTTGAATTTAAATAACCTAACAACTGAATTTGTTCACGAATTCGTATGATAGTTGCGGTTTTATGAATTTTTATAGAATTTAACTCACTTAAAATCATCATCAAAATTTCATTAATAGTAATGATAAAATGTGGTAAACGGTTTCAACTTCCCTTGAAGAGTTACGGCAAATAAAAGCTTTGCAAAGTTTTCATTTGGTACAAGTTATAAATTATGCACTTGGTGTAATTAGAATTTTAAGATCCTTAAATTCTTAAAAAATTTTGGTCGCTTGGGCGGCTAGGAATCAAAATACCTCAAGTTACCATTAAAATCGTCGGTCATCTTTAGTAGTCACTTAGATGGTTATTAGCTATGGTTAAAACCGGTAGGTGGCGCCGTTTTGTTTACATAAAATAAATGTTCAGTAAGAAAAATTGCGAAACATTTCTATAAAACCGAACGATATTTTTGGTATAAATTACCTCTCATTCGAAGGAAAATATAAGATTTTCCGTGGTAATAAAAATTGAGTGATACCAGTGTTTAAAATTTTCCGTGAATTTCAGGGATTTCGGGAAATTTAAACATTTTTCCGATTTTCGGCAAAATAAAGAAATCGGGGAAATTCCACTCCCAAGTCTTAGTATATGGACAGTTTCAATCCACTAGTGTGGATGTTAAAAAATTAAAAAAAAACAGTATTTTAGGAAGTACTGTTATTTGTATAGGCAGTTCAAGAAAGGATGAGAAAAGTTGTCCATATTAATTTTAATGTGGTTATTTGGCCCGTTTGCCATCCCAAATTTCGATTTCAGAATATATTTATACTGGTAATTTTTTTACGATCAGTAAAAGTAAAAGTTCACTCGAACCAAAAGCTGTAAAACCAAATGTGGCTTAACAGTGATAACAATTCCAAAAACATTTGGTTCAAACATTTCTTTAAAAATAAAATTATAATAAGACAGAAATATGCTAAAAATTATCATTGTGTCAATGTTCTAATAATTTCATGATATCGCTTTATAAATACATGAACCAAGGTAATTATAGAATACATGCGTAGAATATAAACGAAATATTATAATTTTTTCCGCAAACTCTTTTATTCACAATTCAAAACATTTTTGTAAGAATGGTCTTCACCAACACTATTTGATGTCTAAGTATCGATTTTGAATTAAGACATAGCGCTAGTGGCAATTGATGCTGTGAAATGTGAAATAACAAGCAGTGTACCGTGCCTACGGCAAACAGGTCTAATCGTACCCTGTACACACTATCCATTGCTCTGCATTATAATTTTTATGGAAGGGGTATAATAGTTTTTTTTTTTTAATGTGGTTTTAGATTACATGACTTGGTCGCTTTGTCGAACAGTGAAATGTATTCAAATTTCAAAAAATTAGTGGAAGGGAAAATAGTCCTAAATAATACAGATGTAGACAAAGATTGATTTAGTTTCGAGTTTTACAAAGTGCAATCGCTTTCAAAGACAATGTTATGGGATGATAGGGAAAACATTTTCCTATAACTACAATCTATATCTCAGCAAAGTACACTTGCTAGTTTATGTCATCCAGCATTATGTTGGCCACAAAATATCGTAAATAAACGAAAGAAATGTGGTTTATGTTTTTAAACTCACCATTTTACAACTCATCATTGGTTAATTTACTTACTTCTGCATCTGCAAACACAAAATGTTAATTTCGAAGTACACAAATGTTTCAGGTGGTTGAAGAGCCCAAGGCTGTTGAGGAATTACCAAAGTTACGAAAAACTACAGTCGCGCAACAACCAAAGGAAGAACCAAAAGCAGAACCAGTTAAAACTAAGGCAAAGACTAAGCCAAAGAAAAAGTATGATGATCTTCCAGAAATACCTGATTATGAAAGACCTGTTCTGGAAAAATATGAAAAGCCCGAGTTTGAAGCTACAGACTTTAGTCGTGAATTAGGTATTCCTAATAAAATGGAAAAACCTATCTTAGAAACCCCTAAAAAAGAACTTGAAGAAAGACCCGATGCTAATTTATTGCCCAAGGTATGTCATTTTTATAGCACCGCTATCGCTCTTTTTATGAATTTGTAATGTATATTTATTTACTTAATATTAGCTTATATTATAGATAATTTAATTCTTAAGAGCCTAAAATCTTTGCAAAGTTCCGTTTTCTAGATAAATGATCACTATCGTATTATATAAATCCTAGCATAATTCGTAAAATTTTGTCAATAATAACCAAATAATAATAATAAAATAAATAATAAAAACTATTCTCTAACATTATTTGCCGAATATTGCACGCAAAAATTGTTATGAGGAACCCTCTTCAGAGTCTCAAGTTCTGAAATTGTAGTCTGTTCACACCAAATTCCGAAAACCCAATATCTTCAAAAAACATTTCTATTCCACGTTAAAACATTCAGTATCTTTCGATAATTTTAAGTCGAACTGTATGTACGACTGTTGAAAAAGTGGAAAAATAAAATAAAATTGTTTGATTCCTTAATTCGTAGACTTTTAATTATTGACTCCAGCCATATGTTTTAAGAAAGTTATCGCATTGATAAAAAAGTCGTATAAGTAGAAATGTTATTTCTGGAAATCCATTAAAGATTGATCACGTTTAAAATGTCATTTTCGACCACTAAGGCCAGAGTTTGCAAAGAAGGTAAATTCGCTTTGTTTGCTTATACTAAATTTCAAGTTTTTTATTCAAAAAACTAATGTAAATTTTGCAGTGTAAGTGCCACGTTGTCAATTACTTTCAGGCAATTTTTGATCCTAAAATACTGGAATATCTCGGTTTTTAGGTCCTCATTCGTACTGAGAGATTTTCCATTAAACAAATTATTTAGAGTCCGGAATAAATGAAAATTCAAAGGTGCCAAAAGTGGAGAATAAGGCGGATGTGGCATCACCTTCCATCCAAGATTCAATATATTTTTCCTAGTAGAAAATCATGTCTTTGTGATAAACCTCAGAATTTATGGTTTGCTTTCTTTGGACCGGTTCAAAGTGAACCACTTCTTTAAAATCCAAATAAATTGCAACACATATATATTTTTTTTTTTTTTTGGTGCAATTCTGCCTTTGATGAGTCTTCAGGATATCTTTCGGTTTACATTGTTGGAAAGATTCCATTGAAGTATCAGATGTGTAATGATATAACATACAAACTTATCAGTTGAGCTAAAAATCCTGAAATCACTTATTTGACAATTCAATTGCTGGGAAAACGTTTGCTTAAATCATATTTGCTGCATAATAGCAAACCGAAATAATTATTGCTTCAGAAATCCATTCGTTCCGCCAAAATCTGTTCTGTACTACAAATATTTATCTGTGTTATATACATATAAGTTTTTGCATACTAGAGTACATCAATTAGGCAAAGATGGTAACACCTTTCCATACAAATTTGACACTCCCAGAGCTCTACACCTTCTAGAGCTGTTCTTAACCTATTTGTAAATTATGTCTTTTTAAATTACAATTTAATTTCATTAAATTGTTAAATTGTTCCGATTTCAGTGCTGGAAGCAAATACAAAAAGGTTGGAATTGCCACATAAGACAAATTTTCTTCGTGGCAAAAAATAGTACTGTCCGATGGAAAACATTTTGCCTTAAATTTCAAGACCATTTTTTATACGGAGTTTCACCGCGCAAAGCCAGCTTAGTACTAGCCTTAATTAAAAATAACTTTAAAAAACGTTTCTATATTTTTTGGTAGTGTGTAACATTCATCTGATGTCCAATTTGTCGAATAATGAAATATGTCGACGGAATATGTTGTAATTATGAATGTACATATACTATTGTGTCCAAAAAGAAAGTCTGTATTTATTCGTCCAAATCTGTTCTATCGCCTTCAGGCAGGCATTCCCCTCTATACAAACGTCTCGTCGAATCCTATAAGTTTGCCAGACAGTCATATATTTAACGCAGTACTAAATCAGAAGATTGAGGTGATTGTGGAACGATATTCACTCCATTGTTGGAGTGGATTATATGCATTGATCCAAATCTTATGCATTGTAATAATGATTGCCACTTTATATATTTTAATGCAACGACTTTTGATTCCAATTGAAATTTGACGTGTCTGAAGCCCTATTTATCTTTTAATGCGGAGTTGACCAATGGTAAAGGTTTTTGAGCAATAAATATCGGATGTGCTGGACGTGGGTTTTATCGGCAGTTAAAAGGCGCTCTTCGCTTTCTCCTTCTCGGCCTTCTTTGAAGGCCGACAACATTCTAAATGTTTCGGCAGCAGAAATTCTATTTCTTAAACAAAATTTAATGTAACTTCCTTTCTCAACAATATTGCATATAGTAAAAATTGCTGAAACCATATTTTACTTCGTAAAAAACTTGTATTTTATGGAGAGTAATTTAACAAAAACATCTGCCACATTGAGAATCGGTATACACGCGTGATTTAAATAGGGAACTGATCTTATTTTTTCGAAATAGTTCATGTTTATTGTATAGACTGGGATTTTTATTTTACATCGCCAACTTATGTTTACATTGGAAGTTTCTAAACGGCGGCTAGATTATAAGTCTTGTCGATAATCTCTAATTCCACCAAATTTTAAACATGAGTTCAATATGTTCCGCCCAATGATGTTTTGGTCGTTCTCTTCTGTAAAGCCTTGCTGGAGCGTTTTGATCCTTCTACGCAACAAGCCAGAGATTTCAGTAGACAGCTCATGATTCATACGACGCCTATATTGTCCGTTGACAATGATGGGCTCATATATTTTATGGAGCATCTTCTCAAATACTCTGGGAACTGATTCATCCGCCAGAATCATAAACAGGATTAATCGTTGTGCAGCACGCTAGACTAGGAAGGTTCCTCTCGTTCGCATCTATCTGCAGGCCAACACGGCAAAGTTATATTTACTAAAGTGCAGACGGATAGGTTCTCGACAACGTCATAAATGGCAAAAATCTTGCAGTTTTCCAACTATGTCTTTATCGCACACAATATAACGTATAGCTTTTATTTAAGTTAATGTAATCCAAAAAGATGTCCAACATCGTCATCGTCTCTAACATTTGTTATCTAGCATGTTACATATAACATATTACTATGACGAACTTCGTTTATGACGTATTAACAAGATCAGTCTCTCATTATAACCAGTGCGGTGGAGCCGGAGCCTGGGATATTTGATTGGATTTGGAGACGTGAATTTTTACAATTCTGTAGGCGGTGTTGGTATCGTGGAAACAAGGTCGACTCCGACTCGAAATTAATCATTTTATTCGTGTGGCCAAAATTAGACTCTTTCAACCAAAATATATTATTTTAGGCAGCTCTTATGTGATTTCTACATATGCGATTTTAATGCGGTGTACTGCAATAATTTTGATATCATAAAAGAACAGCAACTTTGCATTGATTTAAGAAATTATACTAGATCGTTTCTTTTGTTCAACGCAAATTCATCGTTCCCCCTCTTAAAATTGAGATTCTTAAGTTTAGACGGCATTTAAATCCAGTTTGCCCCAGATGAAGAAGAAGATTTCTTGCGAAGAAACTTGATATGAAAGTTTTATTTTGAAAGTAGTCAGAGCTTCTTCTTTTTCTGAGAAAGTGTTGCATTTTATTCAATTCCATAGTTTATATAAATTGCGTTAAATTTTGCAATTTGAATACGAGTGTAGAAGCTCATAATGTATTTGTATAAATAGGGCCGTATTCATAATAATTTTCTGTAGGTGAATAAACGGAATGATTATTTCTGTTGCTTTTTCTTGTTACTTATAGTTACAATTACACAAACTAAAATGAATTTGATGAATGAATTTGAATTTAAAATGTACTATTATATAAATTGGACTTTGAAAAAAATGAAATAATAAAGCTTGTACGCTTATAAGTTACAATTTTTATTTTAAAAACCCCATATCCAAGAACTATTGCGTTTTCATTTTTATATCTTTCTGAAAGTAATAAACAATTGTGATATTTATTATATCGCTTAGAAATGACAATTATTCCTGACTTAAACTGTATTTTATTAAAGATTTTTTTAAACAAAAATCTGTCAGCCAATGCAGTAGGAATAATAAGACATTCAAAAACGTTTACTTTTGCCGACAAAATATAGAAATTAGCTATAGGCTTTCATTTCTTGTCCTTGCTGGAATGAAAGTATGCTTTTTGATCTACGCTAAATTAATTAAGTTCGTATCCACTGCAGTTAGAGATCTAAAACTACGGCAAAGTTTGTACTCCTCACTAAAAAGATCATTGAGGTGGAAATGTCGTACATGCACATGAAATATATGAAAATGTTTGTATTTTAGCCTACTTTATAAATATGTATTATAGATTATTATAATTATTTTTGATTTTTATTTTTAAAAATCAAATACAATACAAAAAGGCATGAACGATTTTTCGTTTTAAAAATAAAAAAACATGGTTTTTTGGTTTTATAAATCAGAAATAAAAAATTCTGTTTTTTAGTTTTACAAATCAAAAAGAAAAATCAATCTCGATTTTTATTTTCTCAATAAAAGGAATAAAATGAAAAATTATAAAATATTTACCTTTGTTGAAATAAACTCAAATTATGTTAAAGTTTGAATTTCTTTTACAAAAGGATAAATGAAAACTCTAGTTCATCTATTAACAAATATTTCCAAGAGAAAACAGTAATATCGGAAAACCTGAACATAAATTTGAGTTTATCAATCTCCATTATCAGAAGGCCAGCCAAAGATGTGTAACAGCTTTTGTTGATTTCTCAACGCGTAATTTTCAACTTGTCCAGACAAATATGTGCGAGTTTACTGCCATGTAAACAAGCTCACTCGCCCATGCTCTATACGCTATGCTTTTGATCTTGTTTTTCCCCATCATTTTGAGAAAGATGCGATTTTCTTGTTCTTGTTGTTGTTCGGCTACAGCATCTGGTATTATTGACCTAACCTATAATATAATACGTATACGGGACGTTTGTTTATTTTGACATAAAAAACCGAATAAGGCAAAAGACTTATTTGTGGCAGCATGAAATGAATGCCTAAAAGATTTCGAGTTTTGTGTGTTAAACCCACTCAATAATTTTAATTAATTAATTTAACAATTTCGATAAATCTTATTCGAATGTTGAAAAAGTAAAAATCAACAATTATTTTAATTTCCAGGTGATGTAAAAAATCGTAAATAATTGGTATATACAATTTTTATGATAAAAGTCAAAAATAAAATTAGATAGATGAAGCGATAAACAATCTTTCATAGTAACTTTTTAACTCAAAATTTCATCAATAACAGTTACTCTCAGTACCTCTGGTTGAAACTAAAATTCATTTTAATTTATATAACAACAAACAAAAATTCCTTTGCATATCATGAATACGATATGAAAGATATAATTATATTTACATAATACAGTAGGCGCATAGAATGTTTTTACAAAGAAAATTGCGTCACAAACTTTTGTTAAACTTTCATAAAAAAAACTTATTTGCATAGGCGTTGGAAATTTCCATAAAAATTAAATATATCATTTCGTTGTAAAAGGCATGAAGTACCCCAATGTCATCCGACAGAATAAATCACGGAAAATGCGAAGCCAGCAGATATGATATTCACACCGATATCGGACAGTGGATGCAAGTATTTAAACATGTTTTGAAAAAATATGTCCTTTGGATTTTAATACGTTTCAGTTTCACTTGCATTCAGTTTATTTTGAAATCGTCTGTAGTTTTTGCCGTATATCAATTTGTTGCCAAAAATTTAAGCAGGTGTTGTCGCCATCTGATGTTTATAAGAAATGTTCCGTTTTCCGTAAAAGCAATGAAAGGAAAATACTTCTCTTGTGCAATTATATTTACGGATAAATTTCAGACTTATTTAGCGTATAGAAGTTTTTACGTCAAGGCAGAAAGTTTTATAGATGAAAAGTCAATTCAAACTACACGACTATTTTATTATTTACTCCTTTTCAATTTGGAAATCATTGCGGAAGGTACTGAAAGAACCACTCGTATAGAAAAAAATATATATATCTTGTTGATAAAATATGGTATAGTTTTACACAATTTGATCCATTCTTGCCTATTATTTCCCCATCATCAATAAAATTTGTTATGTGTACCTACGAAACAAATTTTATTTGTATAAATTTTCAATTTCAGATTAAATTATGAAATGTTAGAAAAGTATGAATAAAATGTCAATCAAGTTTCTGACAAATCGACCAGAAGTTCAATAGGTAGCGTCCTACATTATTTTCTACATAAAGCTTTATGCTATGTTTTTTCACGAGGAACAAATTCATAGAAACACAATTTTCTCATGAAAAAATAAGTGACAATGCCAACTTTATTGTACTCGTATTGTTTGAAATCGGAAGGACACTTTTTCGTCATAATATATTCGATAACATTTCCGCAAACTTTATAAAACCTGGTCTTTTTGTATTACAATGCCATTATTAAAATATTACAAAGTTTAAGAAATCTTATGAAATGGCTGGTGCAATCAATTGTTTTTATTAGTATTTTATAAATCAGTTGCATACAAATCCGCGTTAAGCAATTTTCCTCGGGAAAAACATATAACCCTGAAAAATCAACAAAGTACCGGTCTAAAAATATATATTTTTGTGGCCATTCGTACATTTTTTTTAATTCTGTATTTATTACAATCTGTAATTCAGCAATATTTATATTGGCCTACATATTACTTATATACTAAAATTTTATTTTTATTCGGGAACCCTTCCTTGAGTGTCCCTACTTCTATATTCGTCCTAAGTAGCCAGGTCCTGTGTGGTTCTCCTCCTTACTCTGGTAAATAATGGTGTTTCATTCTTCAGTTTGGACGCCAGCTGATTCGGATGTTATTGAATACGATTCATGTATCTAGCGGAGTATTTTTGAACTTCTTCCTTAATGAAGCGTGTTTTCAATTCTGTATGCAATTGTTTGTTCGAGAAGTATCTGGGTGCACCGGTAATGGTTCGCAGTACTTTGGATTGAAAGCGTTGCAATATTTCAAGGTTGGAGTTTGCTGCAGTCTCCCATAACTGGATTTCATATGTCCATACGGGCTTTAAGACGCATTCATAGATTTTTAATTTGTTATCTAGGGATAATTTGGATTTGCCATTCAAAAGCCAATTTAAGGATCTTAGTTTGAGCCCCAAGGCCAGTCTTTTTGTAAATATATGCTTTGTCCAAGTCAGTGTTCTGTCCAAGTAAATGGGAGGGCAACATCCTCTCCGAAGTGTAAACGTTACCTGAACCGATTTCGTCTCGTTTGCCTTTATTCTTCATTTCTGCAGCCATTTTGTTATGATATCGAGATGCTTTTGCAATTTTCTAGATGTTTGATCCGGGTTGACGTCAGTGGCAAGAACAGCTGTATCGTCTGCAAACGTTCCGATAAGAGTCCCTTCTTCTGTGGGTAGATCCGAAGTGAAAATCGGATATAAGGTACTACTAATAATGCTGCCCTGAGGTACTCCCGCATGCGATTTAAGCATGTCCGACATATCTTCGCCGTGTTTAACAAAAAAGGTTCGTTCAGATAAATAAGACTTCAGAAAAATGAAGAAATTCGTGAGTAACATTTTCCTCAATTTGAATAACAAACCTTCGTGCCATACCCTATCAAAGGGTTGTGAAATTTCCAGAAATGCCGCATTGCAATACTTTCTCGTGTCGAAAGATTTATTTATCAGTTCAACTAATCTATGAACCTGTTTAATCGTCCCATGTCCCTGTCTAAAACCAACATAGCTCGTATAGCCCAAAAAACTAATGCCTGATCACATTAGTTTTTTGGGCTCTATTATAGGGTTTAATCTTCGGAGAAATAAAATTTCGAGGACTTTTGATGGTATAGGTAGGAGACTTATGGGCCTATAAGAGGAGGTTTCTTCAGGTGGTTTTCCTGGTTTTCGTATCATTTTCACCTGAGATATCTTCCATTGTGGCGGAATGTACAACCTTAAAACGATTGCATTGTATATTCTTGTTATAAGCTGTAAGCCTTCCTGAGGCAATTCTTTTAAGACTTTAGCAGTGATCAAGTGGTATCCCGGGGCTTTTCGGTCTTTTAAATCAGCAATTATATTTTTAACTTCGCAGGTGGTAATTTGTGTAATGGGCAAGTCCATCTGGTAATCTTCATTTAGAAAGTTGTGCAGCTCATTTAAAAAAGTGTCATCACCATGTTGTTCATTGGGTATGAACACATTCTCCAGATGTTTTGCGAAAGTTCCAGCTTTTTCAGAATCACTTTTAGCCCATGTCTTCTGTATGGTTCGAATAGGGGGATCGTGTTTTATGGACCTGTTCATACGCTTTATTACTTTATATAGAGAGTAGTCGGTAGCTGCAGTTGCATCTAAATTTTCCAGATCTCTATCAGTTTTTCTACTATCCTCTACACTTAATATCTCTTTGAGTTCTTTTGTTAACTTATTTAGAACCGCTTTATCGGGCGGATATCTAGTTCTCTGCCACTTTTTCCTTGCCTTTTTCTTTTCAGCCACTTTCTCTCTTATACTCAATGGAACTTTGTTCTGTTCGGGTATATTTTTTTCATTCAAAAGGGTAGAATTCCAGACTGCTTGTTGGATAATATTATCAAATTGCTCAACTCCATTTGTTATATCGTTATCTGAGTTTAAAGCATATAATAATATATTTACATTCGCTTTTACCAAATGTCGAAAGAGATTCCAGTCAGTTCGTTTATTAGTTCACATGTTCTTGATGCAGGCAATATTTTTCTGTCCAGAGTTACCTTTACTGGGGTGTGGGTAACTCTGTGGGTAATTCGTACATACGCAGACACATGGCAACACATACATATCTAAGCGATGAAAATTCAAAGGTGCGCCGCCGACTGATTTCATCATTGACAGTTTGAAAAAGCCACCGACTTCAATCAGATTTGTTTGAATTGAATGGAGAGAATGTTATCAGTGTATTAGTTAAGATCGAGAGTATGCAGTTCAGACGAACTACGAAGTTTTCAAATGTTCACCAAAAACCCCTGATCTAGACATAGCAATAGTTTGTTTTGGGATTAGAAGTTCCAAATTTGTCACGTGATCAATATATAAAGTTATGCATATCTAAAAATGTGCGTTCTGACTTCACTGTTTAATATAGCTCGTATAGCAAAACTCTCTGTATGAAATTATGGTTTTCCAAGGATATGTTGTTCAATTTTTCCCCAATCGAGAGAAAAAATTTAAAAAAAATTATTTGAAATTTGATTAAATTTAGATTGGATTGTTGAACGCAATGTTGCTTAAGATAACACAGCTATTTTTGTATTGTATTTCATTCATTTAATTTGTATTCATTAATGATGAATAATGATCTAAAATATTTTATTCTCTATAAGCAAAACAAAATATAAAAGAAAGAAGAAAGATAAATATGTATAGGGAAGTTAGAAAATATATTTATAGGTATTTATTAATCATTTAAAAAATAGGGCCAATAATTAATTTCGATGATTTTTATGGGCAATGTGGCCACATTAAGAATCGGATTATATATTACTTTAAATAGATCTTCCAGAAACTTAACCGACATGGGATTTCGTTTTCTTCTAATAAGACCAAGGGCTAATAAGGGCTAAATTCCGAAATATATTGGAAAATAAACATGTATAGGTATAATAAATAATATTATGATAAAATTGTTTTACTTTGTGTCCTCCACGAATATTTGTACTTGAGTACACAAACTTCCACACAGATTCATATTAAACAAAGTTTTGGTTGTATTTCTGAAATGATCTATATCCATTTGTATATGAATATGTTTCCTTATATGTACGAGTATTTCTGATGTGAATTTTGTGTATTTATGTTTTTGTACGTACAAACTATTACAGATCAAAACGACGGATGAACCACCTGCCGAAGCTCCTGGAGGACTCAAAATTGGTAAGGGTAAATTGATTGAAAACAACGACAAAGTCGATTCCGCTGTACTAAAACCTGTCATCGTGGTGCCTGAGGTATGTATAAATCAACATGTAATTGATGTAACTGTTCCCCGAAATAAGTCCCTTGCCATCGTCTCTTCCTCATGCTGATTGTCACATTTTGTATGTAGAAATTGAAAACTGAAACTGAAGATGCCAAATCCGCAGAGGTATGTACTATTATAATTTTAGGCTGATTGGTTCTGTTACTAAAACATCAGTTTGCCACGTGTCTAAAACCTCAACATTTTGTTAATATCAATAAATCCAGAAATGTTTAGCAAGTGACTACTTATTTCATATTAGTAGGCAATTAACGAGCGTAGTAGGCAATCATTTGTGTCCAAATATGTTTAACGTATTCAAATAACACTGGTCAACAAGGTTTTGGACTCGAGCAAACAAATATCTTTCCTAGTGTAATTTGGTGGGTTGAATTCGAATCTGTAATTGTTTTTTTTTTTCTATCACGTCAGGTTTTCGAGATACAAAAAAATGCTTTTATTCGTTTTTACATAAAAAATCATTAGTTTATTTAAAAAATCAATGAATTTTCAAAAGTGAATGGCATTATTTGAACGTCGTTTGTATCCTGTTGGTTCGGTATTATAGTTCAGTAATAGTCTCCCAGCATGCTCTTGTCCCGAAATCCTTGATAATTTCTTTAAATTTTCATTAAATCTTGATAAGCACGCTCTCCTTGTTCCTTACTGACCGCACATAGGTTTTGTCGGAAAAAAATCTAAATGCGAATGAAGAAAATGCATTTTGAGTGCATTCGTGCGCCTAATTCGTGATAATTTTTCAATAATTCAGCAACAATATACATTGTGAAAAATTGTCTTCATTCAATAGATTCCTGATCTGAGGCAAACAAATATGCGTTCTTTGATTTTAGCATATGCAATTTTTAGAAAAACCGCCAACACTGCAAAACATTATCGGTGCCAGGTTTGTTCAAATTTCTGACAACAAAACTAAAATAATGTAAATATGCATAGTTTAATGATTATGATACTGCATATCCTTTTTTTCCAACCAGATATTCACCACACACAAAGCAAAAATAGCTTAAATTAGTAACACACGATGCCCCTGTTAATCGTAAATGCTAATATTATGAAGATTTAAAATGAATGTGAGATTCTGTCAAATTAATAATTGTGAAACTATAATGTCAGTATTGACTGTTTTGCAGTATTGACAGAATGCGATAAAAAATTAACAAGTTATAGCGCAATTTTTATGCCAGATTTGAAATCAGCGCACCCAGATTAATTCAAAAACATACTGGCCTGCAGTCAATTTTTCCCCCAAATTTAATTAATATCAGATATCTAAACGATTTAAGTTGCAAAATATGTCTGTAAATATCTAATTTGATGTAATTGGAGTGACTTTATGACCGCAATGTATGAGAGTTCTATTTGCTTTTGGCTGGCGGAAGGCGAAGGAAAATTTGTGCAATCGCGTATGATGTAAAAATCAGCGTTTAAATTAATTTTAATTTTGTTTTCTAGCGGAAAAATCATTATATATATATTAAATTTGATAAACTTAGACTAATGGGTCTGACTTTAATTGTCTGAAGAAAAGCGAGGATGCGAAATCTATGAATTAATGAATCATGAATAAATAACTATTAGATTTACATTTCACGAACTAATATGCTATGAATTATGTCCAATGTAAAAATCTGTTTGTTTAAGCGAAGCGATTTTTGAGAAGTACCGGCTCATTAAAATTAATTCCGAAGATTTTATGACGACATATTGAAAATGTTGTCTCACTAAAATTTAAGCCTGCATCAGTATATTTAAATATTTATAGTTTGTTTTCCGAAATATTTGCTGCAGACGCTTCAAAATATTATTGATATCTTTAGAACCACAATAGCATTGTTAACCTAAAGGTGTTTTTCAAATGGTGAAATTTTAGTTTACAAGAATTCAGTTTTATTTATTTGTGAATAAAACTGCCAAATGAATCTCGAATGCAGATGATAGAACCAAATTGGCGCTTACGCCATGAACATCATAATCGTCCCTTTATCTGTGATTCCAATAGTATTACTGGCAAATATGCCCTTCGGAACGTTGTAAAGTGACATCTCGAAAAATAGAGTCCTCTGAACAAACGATTTTAGGTTTAAAGATCACCATAAACTTGGATTGCATTCTCGTTCCCTTCATAAAAAAAAACTATTTTTTTTAATCATAATAATCATTATCGAGAATTTTTCACTTTTAAAATGCTGTGGATATATTCGTATATCTGAATGACTTTTACGTTAGTGTTTTACTAGTTGTATTTTTAAGAAATAGTATAACTAAGCCTGAAGGTTGTCTTTCCAAAGTAGTTCTAATTGCATTAAACAATAAAAAACCAAACAAGAGATGTAGAGATGTGTGGAATCATTGATGTCGTTAGTGTCAGGACCGTAGTGTTAAGGAGACAAAAATTAGAATTTTCTTTCTTTCTTTTTATTTACTTTTTCCGTCTCCTTCAACTTTATGGCCGTCACACAAGTTCGCACTACCCGATTAAGTTTATAAAAGGATTGCATTAAAATATTTGGTTGAAGAAGCAAGAAAGCAATTTAATACTTTACCTTATTGCAAAGTTTTTACTTGTAACATGATTTTTACTACATGATGATTCAAGTAATGAATTTTCAGCAAGAAGGAATTGGGGCTTTACATAAGCACCGGAACGCAATTTGTGCCTCCAGAAAGAATGGTCAAGAAGAAAGATGCAACTTTTGAAAGTGTATATGTCGACTCCAAATTTGTGGTTCCGTTCGAACTTAGTAATTTTTAAAAATGCAAAATATAATTACTTCACATTTACACTTTTGCTTGATTTCTCTGCGTATTGTGTCTCATAATTTTCTACAAACATATAAGCAATAGTTCGTCTCACATTTTATAATGGCTAGTGGTATTTAGGACAGAATTTGCTACCCGTACTTCCGCATTTAGTAGTGTCGACTTTGATTTTCGTTTTTTTTGTAACAGTGAAAATTTGATTTGATTGATTTGGTGATTCAGAATCATGAAAATCTATTTGAAAACCTAACGGGATCATTGCATTTTGGCCAAAACTAGTCAATCTGAAACCACATGAGCTTAACATTTTCCTACAAATTTATGTTAACGTTATATGCTTCAGCCAATAAATCGTGTTAATGTCACGTGCTTCAGTCAATAAATATTCTAAATAAAAACTGCAATTTTCAGGATAAGTTTCTTCCCATTTAACTCAAGATTCTTAAATGCAGAGCGCTGTGGTACCACAGAATCTTCCACCAGCTGGCAAATTTTTCTTAACCCGACTGAAGTTGTCAAAGAAAACAGTTCTCCAGTGAGCTTTGCAAGGACATCATTTGAAAGGCTAAAGAAATTTAAGCAAAGCTGAGAAATTATGACAAAAAATCGGAAAAAGAAGATAATAATTGTGGATGCTAAAAAGCCCAGAACACGTCAAAATCGATAAAGGAATCTAATGCTTTTGTAAATCACAGGCTAATGGTAAAAAACCACCAGCAAGCTAAAAGAATTTACCGAACAGAATTAGAACGAAAGCACAACGCAGCGGTTAGCTAACATGATTGTCTTGTAGAAGCACAAGGTTTCTAGCCACCCAGTTGCTATTGTTACTTAATTTCATTTCAAAATTTGGCCTCAACATTTTCGTGTAGAAGGCGACCTTTGTTCAGATTGCTTTCAGTATTATAATATGATTCATAAGCAATTATGAAAATTGATGTGGTGTACAAATATTTTGATACATGTATTACTTTCAAAACTTATTATATCAAATATTAAATAGAAAGTCGGGAACATTTTTTCTATTGAAAAAAATACTACACAAAGACCATTTATTTTACTTGGTATTCATGTATTAGCATACTAAAACTTCTAACCACAACACCAGTTAGAGATGTTGAAGCAAAGTTTTTGTATTAAAGAATTGTGGTTTATTTAGTAATACAATTTCATTTCTTTGCTATATTTATTTTTCATTAAAGCGGGCTTTGACAAAAGTGTGAGGGTTAAATGTTGACTTTTTATGAGAATTGATATATCTTATTTTGAGCGAATTTGACATTATATAGGTAGTATTGGAACGTATTTGTTGATACAATATTTTTAAGGCCACGGAGTATGGGTATTTATGTCATAAAATTTATTGATAACTTTTAGCTTTTTTATGCAATGTTCTGTTTTTTAATTTTAACGGCTAAATATATCTTCTATATCAAAGAATAATACGAAAATAATATTCAATTTCCTAATGACGTAGCAAACAACTGCAAAAGAGTGACCTGCTGATTGTTGTGCGCTATCCCCTAACATTCATTCAGCGCCACGAACGAAGATTTGAATGGAATTTAGGATAATAAACCAAGCGTGAGAGTGCCCTGCACGAGTTTTCATAAAAAATATGTTTGAAAATGAAAAAAATCTTCCATTGCGCTGTAATGAAAGTCACATGATATGTTCGCTTATAGAACCTCTTTGCAATTTAATAAGCAAATATAACAATGAGCGCAAAGAAATGCATAAAAGCAACTGTACCTATAATATTGACCGAGCTAATTTGGTGATTCTCCCGTATTCTATTCAGGCAATGAATAGCATTTGTGTGATCCACCGAAAGCGTGAGCTTTTAAAACCCAGACAAGAGCTAATTACATGAAATATTCATTACACAAAACATTAAAGATGGAAGAAAATTTGCTTTCTCGGTTTTCGGTATAGATATTGATACGTAGCCAACGACATACAATTTTTTTTTCTCAGAGATCACTTGCGTGTATAAAAATAACTGCTCTTCCTTTTTTTGGGAAAGTCAAACTCTATGAGTAGGTATGAAAACATGGTTTTTATGTGTAACAAATGGAGATTCATCTATTCTTCACCGAAGAATTATAGTACACTAAGTTTGGCATTCCGCTCGTAACAACTAGAAATATTCTGTACATACATTATTGATCATAGTAGAAATGTATGCCGATGTCCTTCCGTTCGCGTATCTGTTGGAAATATGATAGATGCCGAATAGAGAGAAATTATTTGAGTGAGACTCGCCTATATAAGGGCTGGGAATTTTTCAGTATTTTTTTAACAACTCTATCATTTATTCGTTAATTCAGTCATCATAAGTTCCAGGTTTACTAAAATTGTAAAGAGATTTGGAATACCATTCCTATACATATAATCAAACTTCAGAAGTTGAGATTAGCAGCCAAAGCCGAACTCAAAAATAATTTTTTACTTCCTCTAAAATAAGAATCCTGACCGATTTTTTTAGCATTTTTCTCATTTGATTTTTGTATTGAAATTAACAACGAAAACATTTATTCTCTTTCTTATCGACCCAGAGAGACGCCGGTTGACATAGAGTCCCTGGTAGACCCTCGCAGACTAACAATTCACCTAGCGTTATTCTTCTAACCTTTTCCCATTGCACAAGTAAGATCAATGAAAACATTTACCGACCAAAAATATTTTGTTTTGAAACTGCTATAATATTTAATACCGACGCGAACGCAAAAGCCCATCACTGGCATTACTATCACTTAACAATTAATGAGGCAGATGACATCTGAAGATGTAAATGATTTTTAAAGCGCAAAATCTCAGAAAGGTGACATCTGTTATTGGTATTATTAATAATTAATTAATTGGTATTATGAATATTAAAAATCTGCATGATTGTCAAAAATGTTACTTTTAAATCGTATACCCAAGACACGGCGCTTATCAATATGCAGCCATCATCTAATTTCGGGAGCCTGGATTTATTTTACTTTTTTAGACGCAACTTTTTTTAATATAAACCAGCTGAGGAATTATCGATTATGTAATAAAAAACATTAAATATTAATGAAAAATAACTTTATTACAACAAATATGTTCTACTTATGGTCGCCGTTATATTTAAAAATTAAAAAAAGAGTATAAAAAGAGTGTGTATTACTATATTAAATCTTGATACCGAAAACATTTTTTAAAAAATGAATTTGGAAGGTCGTCATACCGGTTTCTTCAGTATAATTTTGGTCCTCTGCAGTCGACTGAAACCTGTTCCTATATAGTGGTACACACGGGCACGTCTCGAGTTTGTGCCTTGTCATCTGTGTCTTTTTTGATTTCTATGGGGTAGGGACAGACATGTCAATTCTATGTCTATATGTCTTGGTTGCCGTGTACCATCGCCGAGTGGAAGGGGTTTGGAGTTTTTTCCGTCTCCCACCGGTGAGGACACTGCACCGTTGCAATATAGTATTGGCCATTCAATCTACCTGGGGTCTCCGCACCCGGGACAGAGTCCCCGCCTGATTGTTTCGGACCCCAATAGTGGGAGCATCACGAAGATTGTTGATTGAAACCAAAATCGCTGGTAGAGTCTCTGTGCCCGAATGTGAAGTTGCATTATACAACCAGGTGCTACAGACCCATAGAGTAGCAGAGGTGGTAAAATAGGCTTCACCTCCGCCAATGGGTATTATGTTCCATACATGCATAATCAATTGGCATCTTCTGGATGTAAGAAAGGGCTGACATTTACGGTAGATTGCTCCCAAAATTGTCTTCACTTATTCCTAGATAGTCCAAGTTAACTTGGCTATCCCTTGGGGATGCTGGCAATCGCATTGTAATATGCTCAATGCCATAAACACGCCGTAGGTAAGGCCTCCACAGCGAGACTCACGTCAAACTTCTGTGGACTCCGTATTTTCGTATAAAACAGAATACAATTTCGGATTCTAAACTATGTTTTACATTATACTTTCATAACTGCGCTTTATATAAATCACACCTGGAGCATATTTTTTTTTTTTTTTTTTTTTTGTTGCAAAATGATAAAAATTGCATCTTCAGTTAGGGAATAAATTATTTTTCATTCAAGTTAACCTGGATACGATTTTCCAACTAATTTTCACGAAATTTTTTATATGAAGGGCACAAAAATTATTTTTTAAAAATGTGTAGCACTTTCATATGGTGGCTGTGATTAAACACCCACCAAGTTCAGCAATTTTGACAAACAAAGGTCCGATATCAGCGTTAGATTTTATTCAAAATTTGGTGCAGATTGGTCTATACGTATAAATGAAAGCATGCTTAGGCATTGCTAAAATTTATCTTTTGAAAGTATTCAGAATATTTTTTGTTATCGGTTTGTGGAGTCTAACAAAGAGATGCTAAATACTTCGGAATCATATTCTAAACCCAAAAGCAGGGGCAAATTATCACCATAGTAATCTAGTCTCCCGATTTAGTAAATAACAGACCAAACGATTGCAACATTACACACCTACATTAAGGCTTTTATTAACGGTAATGAACCATAATGCTTGAAGACATGTTTACCAGCTTTTGTAAAACATATAAATTTGCAAGATTTTGATCTTATCAGAATATGCAGGGAATGACCTAAATTAAGAGGTTTCCTTAGATGTAATTTTATAATTATAGTTTTTATTACCTACGAAAGAAACGTGATATAATATCAATGTCCAATGCCTTCACCTAAGTTGTTACATTTGTCATCTTTTTGTACCAATTAATCGTTATTGTTGAATTTCCTTGAACCATTGGCCTTGTTTTCTTGCTTTTAATTTTTCAACGGCTATTAGGTATAACTAGATTGCTTTAATACGTGAGAATTTTAAGCGCCAGAAATACAAAAATGAGTGTTAAATTACTATGTTCTAAAAACAAATACTCTGGATTAGAGCACAACAAAAAAGACAAAATTAAAATCCTCCCCTCAGATGTTATGACACTGACTGACTGATTGCCAAATTATCCAATTTGTGCGTGTGACGCCCTCATATGCGCAACGGTGCAGTCCATTTCCATTCGCAGACCTAATTTTGTTAAATAAGTGGTACATGCCAAATTGCATTGAATTAAGTACAATTAGATAAAAAAGCGAAGTTACCAGAAGAGACGCAGTTATTTGGTCGATTTTTTTTCAAATCTTGCCAAGTGCAATAATGCAATGCAATTGACAAAAATGTATTTAACTACAGTCTACGAATTAGGGGTTACGGCGTAAAAGATCAATTCCAATAAATCGATTAATTTATATGGAGAATCTTAGAAAAGTTAGTTCATCAAGCGCATTATGTGTACCAAATTTGGCTGAATTTAGTACAGTTGCTGGAAAGATATAAAGCTAAGGATATACGATTCAAATCGGTCTTTATATTATAGGTGCCAGCATGGGCGTGGTTAATCTGTCGATTTTCTTAAGCATTATAAACCGAACGAGGAGTTATAGGAAAAAAGCTGAATTTGGAAAATAGTTTAATTTGTATGAGAGGTACCGGACCGAGTGCTTCGACATAGCCCATTCATAATCTCAAACAACGATATAACAAAATATTAAAGTTAAAGTGCAAAGTTTTAAGGAGTTTTGTAAAGATTTGCGGTATGTGTCGCATCTAACAGTCTGCCTCCTATATAGTAGACTGTAGTAACTTCAATTTTTGTCCATTATGTTATGCCTGGCGAAATTTTTAAAAGTCAGCTGATTAACAATTCCCGTTTTGTTCCTCCCACACAAATTACCCATATGATCATAGGTTAATGTTTTTTTGTTTAATTTCTCTAAATTTAGTCAAATTGGTGTACACTGAGCGTTTGTTAAAAAAGCTTCTCAGAACTAAAGCGGAAATATGATGATGGATTTTTCAAAATTCGAATATTGACCTGTAATTTTTAATTAGTGGGCTTCAGTTGTCCGTTGTTTAAAAAGTTTACCGGAGAGGGTACCGGTAGCTCCCACACAAATTACCTATTTTAATCCACATATTCCTAGTTTAGAATCCTTAAATCAACTGCACTAAATTCAGTATAGTTTAGCGCGCAACAGTCATTTGGTGAACTTTTTCCTGGAATGCAAATGTACTGTATTGCAACGACCCTTAGAGCGCCACATATACCCATTTAGCAAAAATCAGTGATTATTCTATATTGCAGGAAAAAATGAATGATTTATTAGTTCAGAGCATTTCCAATTACAGTCTAGCAATTTACGACACTTTTTTTGGCACCGTTCACACTTTTGCAACGGAGACATTGGTCGAAGACGTGTGCAGGTTCGTCCAACTGATTGAAAATTCTGTTTTGATTGCCCTATCAAGAAATATATACTTTCATTCCTCCGGGTAAGGAGCAGTTATTTCAACAGTTCCTCTCTTCACCTGCTCATGCAAATGATGATCACTATGTGAAAAATAAACACCACTAATATCTGCAAAATTTTCTCCATTTGCACCATTTTCGTTCAGCACAATAATGTTTTCGAAAACTATAACTTTTTTGTAGATAACTACCTATATATCGGTGGAAAAATAAACAACAAAAAATGATTATTGTGTATTTCACAAAATAGTAATATTCTAATATACATATTTCACAATAGCGTATGTTTGGCGGCTCATGGTTGGATCAGCAGGCATGTATCAAACTTCCAGTGAAAATTGTTATTTTATAGTATTTTTAATAAGTATTTCTGCAGATAGGGCGGTTTACAGGCGCACCGATGCATCGCCACATGAAAAAGACACTGAAAATGTTTATAATTTCAAAGCTTGTATGTACAGGTGTTTTTCTACAGGAATTATTTCGCCCACTGGCGAACGCTAGCGGCGTGGTACCGTTTTATAAGCCACTAGCTGACCCGGCAAACGTTGTTTTGCCTTCAAAATGATGTTTGTCACCTACCATTATTTGATTCAATGCTAATGTGGTAAAAAAATTATGTGCAAAAATCTCATCTCCAACGCCATCTATCACTTTTAAACCTTCCGGAATACTCTACCAATAATTTAAGACCAAAATGAGCCAAATCGGTCCAACTGTTCTCGAGCTTTAGCGAGACTAACGCACAGCAATTAATTTTTATATATATAGATTATGTATAGATAGCTTGTTTTTCTTAGTAAAAGTGGATGTTCGTCCGAAGGAATGAATCATATCATTTGACGCAGCAAAAATTTAACACCCAGCGACCGTAGTACCATTTGACCAAACGTTTTTCATGAATTTTTAAGGCGAAGCGATGTCCGTCTGCCCGGCTGGCTTCTTAATTGCTTCCAATTTAATTTGCGTTAATTTTGCATCTATGTATATGGCATTTCCATGTGAGGCGCCGATCAAGATGTGTACTAAGATATTTAACCAGGGGGTGCTGATTTATTGTTTGGTTGTTGATTTGAATAGTGGGGCAAGTTTCTCTATGCAATGTGAATGTTACATGTGCACATTTCTGTTCATTAACCCTTATTCTCCATTGTTTTAGCCAATTTTCCAAATGCGATTCTGCAAGTGTCGGGATGCTTCCTGAGGGGTTTCATGAGAACTAAGAAAAGCTGTATCGTCAGCAAATCTTAATGTATGAATATGATCATTAGTTGGCATGTCTGATGTATAAATTAAATATAGAGTAGGTCCCAAAATGCTACCTGGAGGAGCTCCGGCTTCAATAGACTGGTGTGAACTTAAGAAATTTCCTTCTTTAAGAATACATTTTCGGCCAGTAGTTTAAGTAGTTTTCCAATAGTTTACGTATGTTTACAGGCAAATTTTGTCGCAATTTACATATTAAGCCTTCGTCCCATACCTTATCGAAGGATTGAGAAACGTTGATGAAAAAAAGGAACAATATTTCTTTTCCTCAAAAGCATTTTTAACGATATTTTCTAGTCTGTGTGTTACTGTTCGAATGTATTATGTTTTTCTTCTGAATCCAAATTGATGATTTAAACAACAAAACTTAAACATTGCAAAATTTGAAAAATTTTTGACCGATTAACCGCACCCCACACAAATGAATTATAATATAGCCCATATATTCTTAGATTTATGTACTCGTATTTCATTTAGTTGATCTAAACTTACTCAACTTTGATCCACTTTGAGAGTTTACCAAAGTAGTGCCTCGGAATGTAAACGTAGTCCCTTCTGGTATTTCCTATACAAATTGGGTGATATTTTAAAATTCCATCTTTACCTTATAATATATAAGTTGCAGTGGGTCAGATTTTTTGTAATTTTTTGTGTTTATTTATAATTTTCTATAAAACTTGGGAGAAATCGAGTAACTCTTTTGTACCTGCTATACAAATGACCGACTTAATCCGCATATTCTTCAAATAGTTGTACTGAACTCATTTGGATTTGCGCACATTATACGTTTGGTGTCCCAGGACGAAGTTGACCGACTTGAACAGATCGAGCGAATACTTTTCTGGTAACTCAAAAATGAACTATATAATTTAACTCATACACGCGTAGATACATATCTGGCATTCAATTGTACTAAATTCAATACAAATTAGTTTTGCGAATGAAAATGAATCTATCCAATTTGGACGATTTAGCAAAAGTCAGCAGTTCGTCTACAATTTGTAAGCGGGGGACTTCATAGAGTTATAATTTTGCTTCTTTTATTGTGCTTAATTCCAAGTATTTTTTGATAACAACTACGCTTCTTCTGGCACTAGTCACGCTTTTACAGGAACGCGAAAGTTCTTTGATTTAAGATATATATAAGTTAGTTTACTTGACTGAAATTTCGGTACCGGATTTGATATTTTTCGCAGTTAGGGTCAACCTTTAAAAAAATGTATAAGTTGGGATGGTTCTTTCCAAGATTTTTAAAAAATCTTGAAAAGGGTCCATTTTCAAGAGATGGGTTCATTCGTAGTATGGGTATATTTTACCTCTGTCGTCCTTTCATCAGACATGCAAACTGACGGACGGACATACTTTGATCGATATAGATTTTTACGACCATCAGGTATGTATGTATGTATATGGTTTATGAGGTATCGTATGAGTATTTCTAGTTAGTGCATATGGAATGATAAAATCCTGTGGTGCTGGGTATAAAAATGACACATTTACCTTCTAAATTACCCATGGTGGTACAAACTACAAAAAAATGTTGGGTGAAGTTTTAAGTAGTCAGCTTGTTTCTGGCTGGCTAAATTACTCGGATTTTAGATGTTATGCAGTTAACTTTATGAAATTAAAAATTATAATCTGTTCTTTTATAATTATAATAATTATAGTTGTGGTCGAATTTTACAAAATCGACGATAACGAATGCGGGAAGATGAAGAGTAATGGATGATATTCCCGACTCCTTCCTCCTCCTCCTCACTTCCTTTATTTCAATTGAACCTTTTTTGGTCTTTGTGCGTGCTTCGCATATTCTACAAAATTATTTTTCTTCTGTTTTCAGAAAGACAAGCCGAAATTCCCCAAAGTTCAACCACCAGCACCGGGCGAACCCCCTAAAATCGAAGTCATACGTGAAAAACGTCCATCATTAGTACCGGAACCATCTAGCAGACGAGGATCGCTAATTCCGCCCGCGGATATGGGACGCCGCCCATCTCTAATAATAAACGACGAGGTATGTATGATTTTTTTGTTCTGTAACATTTGAAATTTTGTAAAGATATGTACAGACATGTAGTTAGTCTATTACATGTAGTGAGAAATGTGAAACAAGTATTTATTAAACACATTTCATATCCCTTAATATTTGTAATCATATTTCATGTTATCACAAATGCCTCAAACCAATCACTCGATATTACTACAACATTGTTTATATTACCAATATGATTACACCGAATGGTTACACAATGCGATACCAACATAATATTCACCACATATCTACAACATAAACACAGAAAAAACTACGTCCGGGCGAAGTTATGGACACGAAGGTAAGCATTCAATTTTCGGTTGTGGTACTTTTATTTACTACGATTTTCGCTATGCTAGTGATAAAAATATTATTTACAATCGCCATTGACCTCACAATTTTAAAATTCTGCCTATATAATGTAAATTACATGTACACGGAATTTGAGCCATTTTAATGGAAAAACTTTGTCCATTCATATTTTGAGAAATTGATCGAATGTAGCTTCCACCAGTTGATTGCGTTCGATATTATTTTTGTTGAATTCGGACAATGCAGCAGTAGCATGTCGATGTAAAGTCATCGTCATCAACAATGTTGACAACAAATGTATCTAGGTTTACTGAATATGAATTACATTTGTTTTTATTTGAATCTAAAACAAAATATTATTTACCAGAACTTTATCACCGAATTTCATGTTGAACAAGGCAGCTGCCGGAGTAAGCTTATTGTACATAAGAAATAATATATTCAAAAATGTATTTAATAAAATTAGTGTGGTTCAAATCAAAGTATCATCAAGATCATGGCAATGATCTTCCGAAGAAAAGTTGTCTTAACTGGACCTCAACTAAGAACTTGGCATTATTATTGTGGAACACGCTAAAAATAGAATTATTGCAAAAACAAAAGTACCGTTATCTGCACAAATCCCAAAGTTTGTGTGCATGGTTGTTTCGTCTAAACAAGTATTTTGATAGAACATCATAACAACAAAAAAATGTATCTACACAAATCAAGCAAATTTATGGGTGTCCTTATAAATATGAAACGCACCTTATTAGCACGGTATCCTTGCACAGCAACCACAGTGGCACTGAATGCCTGTGAAACATATGAATATTACCGCGCACAAGCTATTTAGATCCAAACGCCATTGTCCACTTTTTAGCTAATAATTTATTTATTTTTATTTATGTTCATGTTATAAAAAAAATACTGAAGTTTAGTGTCGTATTTATCTTATTTTGGATTGACTGATTTGTTTATTTTTTGCTTTTCTCCATTTTCTCCTCCGCGTAGTGTTCTAACTCTCTCATCTCTCTCTCTCTCTCTCTCTCTCGTCGTACTTGTCTCTATAAATTGTTTCGGTTTGTCCTCTGCCAATCGCAGATGTAGCTTCCGTGCTGCTGTTACCATACAACGTCATATTTCGCTACAAGCCGCTGTATCATTTTCATTGTCAGTTTGTTGTGTTTTCTGTTGTTGTTTGTCTAGATTATTTATTTGTCGTTGTTGTCAATTGTGGGAACATACAACACAGTGCCTCACTGGATTTGTGTGGCAATTTTATTCTTTCGTCTTGTGTAGCTTTGAGTAAAGGGCTAATGATTAATTTTTTTCCTTTACTTTTATCGTCTTACATATGAAGTGCGTGCGTTCGGTATTGTATGTCAGTGTTTTAGAATATAACTATTTGCTTTGATCAGCTTCGTATCCAAATATGGATATTCTTATATATTTAAAGAAAATTGAAAATGACTTTTGGATGAAAATAACAAGTGAGCGATGTTATGTAGATATCATTTAAATTTGCTGACAAATAAATAAATTTTGGGATTTTTGATTTTGATATAAATTAAAAAGGAATTAGTTACAAATTAGTTTAGTGAAATTGTTTTAAAACCTAGTAATATCTTAGCTCTGTTTATATTAATCATATATTGAAATATTTTTGTGAACAAATTTTATTATGGTGTCAAATGTTATAAAGCTTTTACGGTCTATATAGTATGGCGCATATTTTCAATATTTTCTATAGATTTGAAAAAGTTTCAGAAAATTGTGCTTTTGGAATAGAAATCAAGATAGTTGTCTGTCGATCTTTGCGAGGTTGTCGGGTGTATTTTGTAGCCAACCGATAGCACTTTCCAGCATCTTTCAAAAATATATATCTAATATTTTGGATTTACACATACATATGTACATATGTATAGTTAATACCCTTAGTATTAAGCGTATTTTTGTATTAAAACGCTAAACAAATAATCTACCAGGACCAATATAGATATACAGCTTTCCCCTTTTCTTCGGTAGGATAAATATAATTTTTGTATTATTTTGTCGAGTGTTTTTTCCTCAAAGAGATGATGAATTAGAAAACATTCACGTTCCATTTCCGTATTCAAAGGATGAGTAAAGCGTGTCAGAGAACTTATATAATTAATAAATGGACATTGATTTTGGCTATGTATAAACCTACTTGAAATTTTTGCACTGGTTTTTGTTGCTTTTAAAGATTTGCTGATAATTTAGACTGCCTTTTTGCTTATTTATCCCTTGATAAAAAAACTGCACAGGTAGTTCAAATTATACAATTTGGCGGTAGTGTCCCACCACATACATGATAAGATAAGATAAAATATTTTTTTTAATTAGCTAAATTATAGACTAATAAATGAGATGAGTGGAATTAAAAGTACAGCAGCTAACGTTTACTAAACTAGTATGTTTGCGGATTTATCTAATCTTCTAGAAAATTATGCTTGTAAGGATATTGGCGGACCAAAATATCGTAGCAATCGATAACGCTTCCGGAAAATAAATAAGGCGTTATATCCTTCTGTCGGTACCTGCCTTAACACTAGAATAAAAATATGTAGATAAATCGAATTACCGATATACCGAAGAATTTCATTATTAAAAGCTGAAAGTTGTCAAAGAATTCAATAACAGTCAATTTGTTGCCTAATTCAGATGGGCGATTTCTTAAGGAATTAAGGTATAAACAAAATAATACCTGTGCTAGGCTATATCTTTGTTCTTATGCGATGTTCTATGCCAAAGCTTTTATTTACAGCACTCATTTGAAATCGCACTCAGCACTCGCTTTAAACATTGGTATGGGCTCAAATTTCAACTGATTTCAGGTTTACTTCAAACCTATATTTTTGTTATATTTTTAAAATTAAAATTTGAGTTGAAATTAGCTTATGCATATTTGGACACTGTTCTTCTTTTATTCTGTTAGTTCGACGGCCAATCAATAATTAACTTTTGTTCATATTTATGTATGTATTGTTATACTGTGATGTGTAAGAGAATTGTGCTCTAAAATCCTGCAGAAAGAGCAAATTCATCGATTACATTTCACTATTGATGTTCCGCTGCTATATGAAGTTTTCATTACAACATGAAAAGTTGTTATATTCAATGGGAATGCATTTTTGGTGATAACAACTAAACAGCTAAAATGTTTTTTGCTTTCAAACTATTCATACATGGGAGCATATAATATGCTTTTATAGCAAATGCGTAATATTGTTGTTCCGATACTCTGCGTCGAATGTTATAGTTTCTTATTTCATATTGGTCTCCGAAATGAGCACAAATCTTGTGCTTAAATTCTCTTATAGCTCATTAAAATTGCCTACCGAGTAATTTGCCTATAATGCAATTTCACAGCTGATATTTCTTGTCATATCCAGACGATATATTAGTTAAAATCAGAAAACACATTAAATTACTTATTTTCGCTGATAGCCTGAATGAGCTGCAGAATAAAATGATTCGTTTTATTTCTAACTTATAATCCAGCGATATTTGTAAGCGCAACCCTCCTGCAAAAATGATCCAATTACAAATTGAAAATAGCTTCCACGCCATTAAGCAAGGCGCTCGCTGTGATTAATGGATGTTATAGTAGTCATGTCCAATTGGTTTCAGGTTAAAAATTTGTCAGACCATACCACGAAGAAAAACATAAAACTGAAAGTCTTGTTGTAAACCCATTCAAGCAGAACAATTACAAAATTAGAGCACTTTAATTAAATTGGTTTGAAAAATAATTCTCTAAGGGGTCTTAAGAAAGCTTACAATTACATATAATATATTTTGTTGTCATCTCGTTTTGTTGTTCAAATTTAAAAATCAGTGTCCCCGAACCACAATTTAGTGACATTTGTCTCATAACGTCAAATTATCAAAAATGATTTGAGTTTGATTTGAATTCAATTAAAATATTATTTACTTACATGGCATTTCGCACAAGAAAGGACAAATTTGGTAAAAAATCTCCCGAATGAGCTTCTATGAATGACGCCTGCATCTTGGTGCCCAATGTAAGACAATACCGTTAAAATTCTATCGGGCATGCCTACATGTATAACAGAACAAACTGAGCCATATTCATGGCGTAGCCATACTAAAAAAATCTACCACATTGCGGAACTGCACTAAAGGAAAAGTTATTTGCATTTCTTATTGTATTCCAATTGGTGCGCTGCCTTATATACTAACAAATTTTCTGCTCAGTACAGGAAATTCTCTCAGCTGATCAGACCTTCGGAATAAGTATGTGCATTAAAACAACGATCAGAAACATATTTATTTGCATGAATATATTAAATATACCGGTTGACTCAAAGGAAATGTCCAGGTCTGTCTATCTCCTTGTCGCTCATTAAAAAGATTCAAGTATAATATACATACATGTACATAAGTTCACTACGGAGAAGTAGACTCATTTTTTGTTCTTGCATTCGAAAATTGTATAGCCAGTTTCAAATTTCCACTCGCTACAAAATACTCGTACGTAAACGCATGTACGTATGCAAAATATTTGCGTCTGCTTCTGCTATGCAGAAATATTAATGCAAACCCACACCACCACCTCAAAAACGTATATATATATGTGTATTTATACACACATAAGTACTTTTCTGTACACGTATGTAGGTATTTGGTTATATAGACTTATAAATTAAATCAAATAAAATTAGTTCACATTTGCCAAGCGCTAAGAGCAAAGCACATTGAAACACATTTGCATTTGAATATTTAACACAGAAACGGTCGTGTGCAAATTATATAAGTAGCATAACACAGTGAGGACGATAATCCATTATAACAAACGCAATATGTTATTTTCCAAATTGTAGTTCACCCGTTTAAATTATCTTGTTAGGTATTTAAATACCTTGCCGCTGTTGAGACCCAAGGAATCAGTGTAGGATTGGTAAGGAAAGGTATTTATATTCCACAACAGGCTTCTGGAATCATTCAGAGGCAATTTTTTGCCTACTTTATCTCGTCTCTGTGTTACATAAACAACGCTAATCTATTTGGAACATTCTGCAAATGGATAGAACTGTCCAATGTATGTACTTATGCAATTTCCAGACCAACTGATGTGAAGCTACGCACTTTATTCGCAATGTGGAAGCCATTGCACGGAGAAAATATTCGTTTTCAATTTTACAATTTGCAAAAGCAAAGGCAAAATCGAATACAATTTGTAATCGAACAAAATTTGTGAGTTGTTCATCGAAAATATTTTTGTTTATCGGTTTCTAACCCATGAAGGAGTTCAGATTTATTGAAAGAATATTTATTTCTTTAACAGTGAAACCAATGGTCGTATGAACGTTGGTCACGTATTGTAATTATACCCATTAAAATATACACATTGAGGTAATATATGTGTGTTGTTGTGAAAAATTTTGAAATATGGTTTAATTGAAATCATTGACAAAAAAATTCAAACAAAATTTGTTAGTAGCGTTTTTCCTGTACTTGTTAAAGTGTTGCGCTAATCCATTGAATAAAATTATATATAAATTCTGATCTCTTCTCGTCGTTGAATAAATGTTTGAGAGAGTAACGATTATATAATTTTGAAAGCCTACGAATTTTTTAGTAGAAACAACGAAAAGTACTTTTGTGAATGTTTCTCATAAGTTTATGCATGTGATATTTTTCGAGTCTATGTAGTCAAGAAAGAATTCCGATTAGGTTGTGAGTTTCCGATGCATATTCACATTTATTGTAGATATGTAGATTATGGCATTATGATGGAAATGATTCGTTGATACAGTTTGATACAATTATTGGAGTGATCTTTTGATTTTTTTCTGATTAAATAATAATATACGACAAAGTTGCCTTTGTAAAGTTATAGCTTTACAAGATTCTGCTATGATCTGCTGTTTGAAAATTTTACTTTTAAAAATTAGAACCAGTAGTACCGATAAACACATAGTAGTAGATGATTACATTTTTCGGTTGCTATAAAAATATTTTATGGCCTGCAAGAAATGACTTTTGGTTTTATTTCCAAATTTTATTGTACGGCCCTCATTCAAATAGCATTCGTCATAGCAAGATATTATCGCTTACAAAAACTACAGCTTTCAGCGGACTTTAATTAAATTGTGCGCTTTACATGGACGGACAAATACAAAAATTTTGTTGTTTTAATATAGCGCCCTCACTAATCAATAGATTGAGTTTACTTAGAAAATACTAACAGTCATTTTTTTTTATCAGATTTTCAATTATAAATTAAATATAAATTATAGTCCAAGTGGCTTCGGCTTCTTGTTGGTGGTACTAGGACAGGAGTAGCATGGTAATTAAGTCTTCTACCCGATATAAATATGGTACTGTGTTGTGTCTTTGCACAGCCTTGATAAAAGTTATAAACAAATAACATCCATAGTGGAAGTAGGAAGGAAGTAGCTGTGCCGCATTGTTACCTAGTGAAATGGTATTGTGCTATTTATTAGTACTATCTTCTTTTATGTGCAATTACTTTTCTTAATTTTACTAGAGGACCCGTTTGGAACACAGTGTATTCTTTGTTTGGAATCTAAAATGCGTCTCCCCTACGACGTTAATGATATTAAATTTGGTAAACAAAATTATTGTTAAAATAACTAACACGAAGCAAGAAAATTCATCAACGTTTGTTCCTTATCAGATAACCACTACGATGGAAATCGTGGTACGTGTTGCAAGAGTACACTTTATCCTATGTGGTACGATTTAGTGATTGAAATTCTTGAAGTTAAAATTTTAATTTGAAAATTTTTCATTCCAAGAAGTGATACTTATATTCCAAATATTTAGACGAAAGTTCGCTAGTAATTTTGGTAAAATTTGAGCTGTGTAACGAAGAAGTTCGCAGTTGCCAAAATCCGTCGCAGATCCTACGTTGTTATTGGTAAAGTGTTCTACACTTTCAACTTCAGTGATATCGTCCATTTATTTTTTGTCACTATACCAAAAAATCGACAAATTGGGCAATCTTATATGCGATTTTTTTTGTTCGTTATGAGAGACTCCCACATAAACAATTACACATATACATACATGGACATTCAAACAATTTAACATATGTGACTACTGCTGCGAACAAAGTATATGACAATATTTCATAGTGTAGATGTAGACGTTAGTGCCCTTTTACGCAATTTGTTACCATTTGTAGTGCCAACTGTTTAAATTGAAATTGTTTTGTTTGATATCCAAATACCTTGCAGCTTTTAAGACCTGGAGAAGTTGGTGAAGGGCAGGTGAGGAAGACACAAATGCTGTTGATATGTTTTTTCACCATGACTAACTTTTAGAAACGATTGAGATGGACTCATACTGTTTAGATTTTGTCGCTAATGAATACACTGCCAACAAAAAAATACAGTTCCCGCTTTTTCGATATACACACCAATTTCTCTAAAACATTTCAATGAAGTTTATTATGCGATATTAAACGATTACGAATTTAACCGAAAACACGTTTCTAACAATTCTAAAGTGCTCTCGTATATCTTCTTAATATAATGTGATCGACGCTGTAAATGCCTTTAATAAATAGATTAAAATTTAGATTAAATCATCGTATGGTCGGACTCGAATCGAACACGTGGACTTTCTTCTACGCGCAAAACATTCGGATATAAGTGCGATAGCAATAAGACGAAATCTTCCTAACTATAAAACTCATTAATGGTTCAACATGTTCTATCAATAGTAATAACTACCGTTTGAATGAACTGTTGTTAATTAATCTGAATCAGAAAAACAGACTGCAACCAGGTGACATGAGTGATGCCAAACAGGTTCTTATATTATCTAATTTTGATTTCAAGATCTGTATTGATATCGACATTTCGCTCATCTAATCTGTAAATAACTTTTCAGAAGTTATGTTTGTATATAAATATAATTAATGAATGTATCTGACAGTTGAACTGCGGTTGCTTGCGTATGTATTCCTAGTGATGATTGAAATTATTGACATTACTGCTTTCAGTCTAATGCATATATTGAAACAAAAGCTTGCTTTCATTTTATGGGATGAAAGCAAATACGAATTAATCTTTTCGATTTTCACGTTAAAGATTGGTACTATTTTTTTCACGAGAAAAAATTACTTAAGACATCGTTTATATATATTTTCAGGTAATAATATGTCTGATTTAGTATTAGTAACATTTCGAAATTGTATCCTGTGTGTTGCAATTTTGTTAGAAGTAATACATTAAAAAGTATACAAAATCTTAGAGAATGACAAATGGAGCTAGTTATGTCCACATAAATTAGTTATAAAAAATGTTATTCATGTAGTAGTTCTGTCTCGTGAAAAAGTTAGCTTTAAATTTCACGACTATTTTTTTATACGTATGTACTTCACCGTGAAAAGTCAATACAATGCCAGTCTTAAACATGGAAATAGGGTGAAATTCGTCAGATTTTTATTATAATGTAAACTCCAACTTAGGCATTTGTAGTATTTTCGACTTATTAAAATTAATATAGCTGTATATTGACAAACGGTGGCTGGACCAATTCTTCAGCAAATGCATTAAAAAAGAATGTAGCATTAATTTTTCACTAAGCCAAAGAATGTAATTATTCGCTCTGATTGTTTTTCTAGTATAATGTACTCGTATTTGACAAACATATTGTTTGCGCTGTTCTTTCCTAGCAGCCAAAGTCAATACGTAACAAAAAATAAGTAGGAATTAATCCCCGACAAGCTATGGTCCGGAATTTATCGCTAAACTAACCTTACTTATTAAGAAAATTCTCACATTTTTCGTATTAAAGTGATGAAGACCATAGCATCGTGTTGTTAACTGACTTCTGTTCTTTATTTTTGAGCAACTGAAAATGTTTTCACATATTTCTTGCTGCGTCTTTCCCAAAAAGAACGTTGGGAAAGGAGGGACGTAATTTTTTGGGATTTAATCCAACTTTATAAGAGTTAAAAATGTGCAGATGGGTGCAATTTGTGGAAAACGGTCTCTGAAATGCTATTTCACAATACTTTTTCCAATACTATACTCCGTGCTAATAACACGTTTCCTTCCCACTGCTTTTCTATTTCTTGGGTATCGGGTTTGAAACTTGTATTCTTTATTTTTCATTTAATTTATCCGTACCATTATCTTCAACAATTTCCATGGGCAGATTTAATCAATAATTAATTCGTGAGTGGGGAAAACGATAACCGATGCTCATGCTCATCCTTGACAGGCATTTGGTGACCCAAAAGCTGAGGTCATACTTTCAGATAAGATATCGATTTAATCTATCTGTCGCATTGCAACGATTAGGCGTAGAGACAGGTACCGAGTCGAAAGACATGCCACTAAAACTTGGCAACACTTTTGACGTGACATTTTCTCGGCATTTTACGTGCTCAGGTAAACTAATATTTTGTTATGTAAAATTTGCAATATTTACGGGGAAACCTGGCCAAAATACCTGCTGGTTTATTGGCGTAAAACATGATAGAGACTGTGGAACCGGTTACTTTTCCGTACCCTTGCGGTTTATAAGTCATCGATGGAGATGCAAGCCAAAACTAAATTTTTGGCGACTTTGTCGTATTAAATATCAGTGGGCGACAATGCGCTGGGAATTGTGTTGTGAGCGTTTACTTAGTTTTTTAGAAAAACTCGCCAGATCTATCAATTCGATCAGATCACGTTACTGCTGGCGGCGGCTTAGAACTTTGGAGGATAATGCGATAATATTTACCTCGAATCAAGTGTTTATTAAAGCAGTTTGTTATTGATGACAATTGTGTCGATTCATCCGTGCATCTGAACGCACCTTTACTGCTACCCGAAAGTATCATATTGGAATATATTATAACCGTCCATATATTGGGCTAAATTAAGAAACGCAGTTAAACATTTGTCAAATGAGATTTTTCTATTTCTTTCCCAGAATTGGGCTAAGGCTTACTTTAGAGCGAGTTTGTGGAGCAAGCTATTGAGCGTATAAATTTTTGACTGTATCGAGTCATCACTACTTTTATATACATACGTCTGCATATCGCATTCGACCATCAAACACATATGGCCCCACCCAAAATTGTACTCAATCACATTACGATTCCTACATTGTAAAGAACGCAGGAACGCCACTCAAGATATTACACCTTTTTAAATTATGTATATAAATGTGTAGATATAAAGCTGAATCAAAAATCATTCAAGCTCTACGGGGTATTTCGAAAAGAGCTTGTATCAAACATGTTTAATTTGCTTATCTACTTTCTGTGGTCATATATCCCTCTCACAATATAGTCTTACCGAAAGATTTCGTTCCCCTTATTAAAATCTATCTTATGTGAAAGTGCCTTAAATTAAGGAGATATACTAATTTTGTCACGGTGTTAAAATTTATGTAGTTCTACATTGCTTTGTATATGTAGTTATGTAGATGTAGTTTTTTATTTCCCAATGTATTGAAGAATTGGTTTACAAAAGCACTTGGATCATACATCCTACTTCAAGACGTAGGTGATGCTTTCTTAGTTTTTAAGTAATCTGATTGTATGTGTTGTTTTAAAATTCATAATGTATTCCATTTTGAATTTGTATGTACTCTTCACCGCAGGTCAACTTTTAAAATGCTCAACTTTTACCGTGAAAATTATTAGTAAATAATCATTTGTTATGACTTAGTAGTTGTATACAAGTAGCGGTAGTAGTTGGGGAAAACGCAAAATTGTGGACAAGCTATGCAGTTACCGTTGCTTATAGTAGGTTTTTTTTTTTGTATTGTCCAATAATCGCATAGTGTGACAATACATATATTGAGCGTTTCTAAATTTTTTCAAAAATGTAAATCGACTTTAGTATAGATGGCCGAAATTATCCAAAAGTAATGGTTTTATTACTTTCTGATGGCAACAAGAATTTGGAGGAGAATGGAGTGAAACGGGGTAAAATATTATTATTATTAAATATCAGTACTGACGTTGTACAACGATAAAACTTGGTGGCGAAGTGGAATTTTTTGGAAGAAGTTGCGTCCGCCCGGCCAGTTGGATGCCACAATAACTTTGATGTGGAATGATAGTAGCATTTTGAAATTTTGGGCCGGTATTCACAAAATAACTGCATTCGCAATTATAGAGCTGCGGAAGTTCCGGGTTTGTAAATTTATTTGATCAGAAGTTCGATTCTAGTTCAGATGTTTGTATACAGATGTTTGTATACAGATGTATACAGATGTTCCTATACAGATGTTTGTATATCTGAATCGTTGCATATTGAAACCAAAAAGCTTATTGAATCATTTACTTCCGGCACCCAAAACTAAAATACTCCATCATTTAGAACCCCTTTTTAAGCCAATTAGATAACGATTTCATTGCGTATTTTTTTTTTTTTTTTGTGAATCATTTCAAGAATATTTTAATTATTGGCATTATCAAGTGGTGTCATATTTTATAGTCTACACAATTATGTTGTCCAAGGCCAAAGATTTGTTTTTGTTAAAAAAACAATTTTAGAAAATATTTGTCGATTTTCAGATACTAATGATCACAAATCAGAATAAAGTCAATAGGTATTCATGCGTAATGAAACAATTGTCCATACGATTGCTTGTAGTTGATGTGTTGGTGCAGAGTACGCTTTTTAGAATTGCGTAGTCCCTTTGCCTGTTTTCTAACGCATTTATTAACCAAATATATGTTAGTATTTTTTATATATACTTACATTTTATTAAATTATGAGTAAATAAAACAATAAGCACTTTCGTTTGCTGGTCATGCAACGAAATTAGGATTTTGTTCTAGATTAGTGGTTCAATTATAATCTTTTATGTATGTCAATTTAATTTCTCAGACATTAATATTTAACTTTTTTCCGTCTCCCAACATTTGTTCATGTTATCGTCTAATGTGGTGTTATCCTTATATGTGTACTGAATCTCCTGTAGAAGCGTCGTTCCTCAATCGACGTGCGACGTCCAAGTGTACAGGATCTTGAAGATCTAATCAATAAGCCGTCGACTCCTTTACGCGAGACCGGCGATGGAGGTCCACCTCAAATTATTGACGTGCAAGAATCGTATTCGGTCGTTGAAGGTAAGTAAAACCGCGGAGTTGCCTATGTAGTAAGTTACCAGAGGTAGGTTTAATTGCTCCAGACGTATTGCAGAGACCTCTTCGAAACAATCCGATCGATAAATTCAATCTTAAAGACAACATAATTGATTAAAATCTATACTTAGGCTCTGAATGGAGGCAAATTAATGCATCCATATTAGTGTGCGCAAATCAGATTTTCGATACGCTTTGCCCATTTATTGCTCCGCTTAGAAAAGGCGCATAAAGAAAATCGTAGAGAGATCTCAACATTAACGTTACAATATTTGGTAAACAATTCTCAAACGCAACATGCTCTAGCAGTTATTATGATTTTCCTAAGGACGTCTACATTTATTTTTCCTCCACACACAAGTAACGATAATGTCAATAAAATCGAATGTTTGAATAGAATGCATGACATAGGTCATTTTTGGAATAAAAAATCATTGAATGTGGCATAGTAATAATGCCAAGGTCTTTAAGATTGGATTTGAAATAATGCATTGATTGTTCAAGTCACAAATACATTTACATTTTACTAAGACAAAGAATGAATGGTCAATGCACCAAACTGTGACTAACTTTATATGTACCTTGTAAACAGATTCGATTGCCTACATGACTGTTGGAGTAGAGGGCAATCCAGCCCCAACGTTCAAATTCTACAAAGGCGTTAGTGAAATTCTTGAAGGTGGTCGCTTCAAATTTTTGACCGATGGCCAGTCAAATACAATCACACTGTGTATGCGTAAGTGCAAACCCAATGATGAAGGAAAGTATAAAGTTGTCGTATCGAACATACATGGCGAGGATTCTGCTGAAATGCAATTATATGTTTCCGACTCGAGTGGCATGGACTTCCGTGCCATGTTGAGAAAACGTCGTTATCAAAAATGGGATAAAGAACAAGAGGATCCCAATTGGGGCGAATTGAAAGAAACAGAAAAACCTATTCCCACTCTTAAGAAAGTTGAAAAGGTAAGCCATTTATATTGCAAAAAAAAACATATGTTGAGACGATTATGCGTATATAAATACTTCAGAACTGATTTCGAAAAATCTTCGCAAATATAATAAGTCAGGTAGATTTATCATCAATTTGCCAATTAGTTACGTCATTAAACCTCATCGCAGCGAACAATCGGTGCTCTAGTGTAGTTGTATGATGGTGGAATATTTGTTGCTAAAAGTATTGCCAAAAAAACAAAACAAAACACATATCTGTATGCAACCGTTCTTAATAGCAAAATTCCATTGGTTTTATTTCTTCAACAGTAGAATACACAGGGACGATAAACAAAAACGAAGAAATTATTTTTCAAGTTTTTTAGGGCTTTGTTAAAAATACGTTTCTCTGTATTTTCAGACCTTTCTAATATCTAATCAAACAACCGAATGTGGAAAAAATGTACGATAAAGCGATTTTTAATGCTTTTTAGATTTTTTTCCACTATACAATTGTTTGTTGATTGTTGCTGATAAGTTGTGTTTTTAAATCGTTGTAATGGCTAATCAAAATGTATGTCTGAAACATCATGTGTTGAGACAATTTTACAATAAAGGTTATTGGTTCAGTGATACTGATACTGATACCACAAACAGTTCGACATGTATGAAATCACCAGATTTTCTCTGTAACATTTTCATTGCTCTTGTTTGATTCGTAAAGATCGATTAATTAACTCGGTCTGGGTTTTCAGATCCAACTAACTATTCACTCTTAAATGTTCACATTTTTAGTAGAGGTAAAGAGTAAAATACATTTTGTATGATACCAAGAAAGTTATAATAGGACGAAGCCTGCAAAGATAGAATGTTCCACATAGCAGCGGTGCCAAGTGGAATATTCGCTTTGTAGTGAAAAGCAATGTAGCGTTCCGTGAACTAAGCTCTAAGTTTTACGGAATTTTGTTACCTCAATTTTCTATTTATTTAAACGCTGACAAATTGTATATTCTTTTCCTTAAAAATCTTGCGGATTCAGAAATGTTGGTTGAAAAAAGTACAGATTATTTAAATAAAATGCCGCTGCCAAACTTTTATCAACATATTAATTTTGATTTGAGATGGGAAAAATGGAACCAATCACTATTTTAAAGTGGCAAATTTTTATCATGTAATTGAAATATTTACATTAAGTGATTGTCAATACGTAAATCTTCGTGTCGGCACAAAAATTCTATATTTGGTCGTTTCTGATATTCCATATAAAGGCTGCGCACTTCTCTCGAAAGCAGACGGAAGAAAATGAGGTGACGAAATTCCGTAAACACTTTTAGAACCAGCTTGATTATTACTGGTTGCAAACATGTGTATTATTCGATTTTGCTTACGCTTGAGCAACGCACACATGAAATAATACTGTAACTTCTAAGCAAAGGCTACCACTTTTTCTAAGCGAACTTACCCCACCTTAAAACACCATGCAAAGAGCGAATATTCGCTCCATCCTCTACTTGTATATTACTTCTTTTACACTTTCGGAAAACAACTCCCCCTTTTACTAGATATCTTCTCTATAAGAAATGTATGCCTTTATCAAATTATTTAAATATATACACATCCATACATTTGTCGTTTTAATGCGATTAGGCACCTTCATCACGGAGACCTTCGTTGGCAGAATTAATACCTGATTGGCCCACACTACACCCATTTCGGCGGGAAGAGGTTGGACTTCATATAGTTTACGCCTTTCAATCTTTCTTTTCAACTGTGCTACTTTATCTCTCTTATCTTCCTTAATTTCCATGCTTTCTACTTTCGTGCCCCAATGGTAGATGAGTTATTTTAAATGTATATTCCATTAATATTTGTATTTTGAAGTGGATATCATACATTTCCTAAAGAATTTCTGTTGTGATGTATTCCATATTGCATATGTTCAAAAATAAGATATATTTTTGCCTTTTAAGCTTTTTTTTTTGGTCTAAATCAATTTATACAAACCAAACGTATGAGTTGAAGTTTAAACAAGAAGTTTAAACAAAAATGAAATGATTTTGAAACAAAAAAAAAAAAAAAAAAAAATAGTCGTAGAACACGAAAGAATTACTTTGGATTTATCTGTTTAAATACAAATGGGCTTAATTCGAAAATACATACGAATTTATGTCTATACAGACGTATTAGGAAAGAATCCTACCGTATTCAAGTGCTTAGTTTTCCATTTATCATTATTTTCAAAACCATAATTACCAAAACACATCTAGTCCGTACCGTATGTATTTCGCAATTACAGCTTATTTTTAAAATTTGCATTTGTGGCATAATCAGTCCATATAAATATTTAAGTAATGTTGCAAAAAGATTTATTCACGCTAACAAACTTCAGCTACAATTAGATGCAGTAAAGTAGAAAAAATACACTTCCATTAGCCTATAATATTCATGCAACCAGATGCAGTGAAGTGGGACAGATGGGACAGCGGCAGTGCCGGGCGGGGATATTTGAACAATACTACTGTCTTGTAGAAATATAACTTAAGACCATAAGTCGAAACAAGGGGTCAAAATACATGGCTCCAAGAGACTCTTACCATAAAACGATCAAAACATAACACGAATGAAAAAAATAGGAATGTGGCTTTTACAAAAAGTATAAAAGTATCCTTTTGAACCTTTTACAAAGTTATTTGGGGCGATTAGCATTACAATGTTTGCTTATAATAACAGTTATACAATTTGGGTTAATACTTACTTGACGATTGTGTGTATCCAAAATCGTTCTGTAAGAAGCTTTCAGAAAACAATATTGCGAATTCGATTTTTTACTTTATGGGTCAAAGCAGTATGGTTTCCAAACGGATGCTAGTAATCTATTGGTCGAAAATCATAAATTTCATTTTGCGGAATCAATTGTTGTATTTTCGCCATTCTTCTTTAAGCATTGGTGTGTTTTTGTTTATTTCTATTAATTTTATTAGAAATTTACTACACATAACAATCATTACCGATAACTGACCAAATCGCAGTATTGTATTTCAAAAAGTTCATTTCATGTTCAAAAAAGTGCCCTCAAATACGGTTTGTCACAAAATCTATTTTTGAGATCATATGCTCACGTAAAATATGCGAAAACATGCATCCAACCAATTGGTTTACGAAATCTAGCGCAAAAGCTGTTTTTTCGCTTAATTGAAAGAAGATGTGAGTTTGCTCACCGGGAAATTACTGAATCTTAAAAGGTTTTAAGAGAATTGATTTTCATTTGATTTTATTTTCCAGCAATTTTGAAAATAAAATATTATATTTTATTTATTTTCTTTTCTTACGATTTTTCATATATATATATATATGCATTGATTTTAATTCTAATATATGTTCACACCCTCTAAATGAGGATGTCAGCAGCTTAAGAATTCATCAGATCTTTATATTATATTTAGCTCCAAAGCAAATAAGAGTTTCTGAACAAGTCTCTCAAAATTACAACTGAACATCACTTTGTTCATGGCGAGCTCAAAATGAAAAATAATTTTTCGTTTTACCCTCATAGAATAACAATTACAAGCTATACGAGTGTATCATTTGTCAATCCGTGACTGCACATTTTTCTAAGGAGACGAAAGTGTATTTGTCTTACTTTATTGTATTCAGCAAAGGGTTAATTAATGCTACGGGGTTGCATATTCTAAAACTTCGTAGATATGTGCTATTTAGCACTGATATATTATAATAAAATATTAGTAACACTAATTAACAATACTAATAATTATTATACTAAAAAGTTCGAATTAAGAGGCAAATGTGTACTCTGTATGATAAATGACCCAATTTAAAACCAGCTGATCACAAGCCAGATTTGCAACATATTCAGACCAAGCCAGACCATTAGACAAGATCCGACGATATGCGGACAGAAAACTCAGATGAAGCTTTCTTCCACTATGCTATACTAGAAACGAACCGGGGCGACGTTGTCTTAATTGTTTGGACTTTCTGATTTTTTGGTCTGAATAGAATGTAATTAGAAACACATTTAATGAAGGGGGCTCTGGAGTTATAGTGTTGATCAAATTTTTAATGAAAATAATGACCAAATTCCATACATGATCCATTTTTTTATAACTATGTGTATATTCTTATAAATTTGAAAGATAATTGTAACAGATTTTTCATTAAATTTTGGATTTTTGATTTCTGGCTACGGGTTCACATAAAACCGAATATATCGAAATGTACACAGAAATTAGCCTTATAATCAGAACGCATTTCCAAAGTAAAAAATGCTTTAAATTTTTCGTTGGAATAGGAGTCAATTCACTAACACACACATGGATGAAGCGCTTAGCGACGATATGTGAATGTGAAAAAACTTGTAAGCATTCATCTTAGATGCCCGATGGATGATAATAATTTAAATATTATTTTTTAATAAAGCAACATTTGTTCATATTGTTCTTGTTATGTGTTCGTAAGCTGTAAATATGTACGCATCGGAAAATATTAATTGTATTAAGATTTTCTGCTAAAATCGCGAAAGTCGATTAAATTACCGAAATCATTGTCTATATGAATGCCATACTAGGCGTTTAGATCTGCGTATAAAATTTGGTGTGTCGCTTGTATGTTAAAAACAGGAAAAGGAAACGGAAGTATATTTCGTTTAACTACTGACCCCAGAACATTTCGCTTTCATATTTCCACATTTGTTGAAATGTTTGTTGCAATTTTGTCGCTTGGATAGTATATTTTGCCAACAAATTTTTTGGTGGCACTTTAGAGAAACTCTTTAAAATTATAACGGAAAATTAAGGCAGCTGTGAAAAAAGTCTACGGAAATTTAACTTTGTATGGCCTAATTTTATATTGGCCTAATTTGGCTTTGTATTACAATATCGATAATAAAGAAGAATTTATGAATTAAAAAAAAACCTCGCAGTTTATCATCAAAAATAATAAAGCTGCATATTCTAACCCTTTTTTAGATTTTTAATTCGTTTTTAACATATCTCTTAATAATGCCAAGCTAACACACATTTTTAATAACATTTGATATTAAAACATTATTGTTTCTATAAATGCAACACTTCTCAAAACTTTCAACAAATGTTGAGGCCTGAGTTCGGCATCAGCTTGGCATGATTTCGATAACAATTAAAAATAATGAAAATGAATTCCGTTACAATTTAGCACATGTAGAGTATATATAACAATTAATGTTCGGGTATCTACATAAAACAACTCTATACAAAATACCTTATTTTTGCTCTTGCAAATAATAATTTTGTAGTGCATTGTTGGAAGATGCTATTAAAGAAAATTGGAAACAGATGCGGATTTTTACAGCGTTTGCACACACAGAAGAATCGCAAAAAAATGCAAGCAACTATTGAAAATACGGTGGAATTTGAATTTAAAAAATTGATTGCCTCACGAGATGTGGCATGTTCCACCACATATTGTGCGAGTCGTAATCCCACAATTTATATCACAAAGAAAAGATAACCATGTTTCTGTAACGTTCTCCGTTGATGTTAGCTGCAACGCTAATTTCAAAGACGAAACCTAAAAAACTGATAAACTGTTACGTTATGATGTAAAAGAAAAGTGAATAAAATTACTTTATCCTACAAATTCGCTAAAAGCAGACAAACCAAATAACTATGTTTTAAAAACTTGTATTTATTAAGATGACATTTATTGTTACGACGATGTAAATATTAATAAGAGTATTTTTGGCAAAAGCTGTCGCGTTTCTTAATCATTTCGAAATCGAAAATGTCTGTTCACTAAGAAAATGAGGCGCATAGCGATTATCCATGGATCAATAAATGTCTGTATACGACAAAGTCCTATACCATTATTTAATGAAATTATTTCAACTTTTAGTTACTAGTATCAAAAAAAAAAAAAAACTTTTAATTGGAAAACCAACTTTGGCCGCTTACTTTATTAGTAAGACATCGGCACATAAACACATTCTAACATACGTGCGACTATTAACAACAACATAGCAGTGAAATTTTTATTTTGTTTAAATAACTAAAGAACTTTTGAAGAGACCAGTGCAGTGCATAAATTTTTTTCCTAAACATGTCGCGATTTAACACTATTTCTAAGGCTGTTTCAGATAAATGCATTTGTGTGTGTTTGCATAATGATTAAGCGCTGATGGCAGAGTACTAGTTGGCAACTCTGTAATTAACTGATATACGTAAATATGTAATTTTTAAAACCAAACTCAATATTTTTACAAATATTTTCAAAATTGCTATTGGGATAGTTGAACTGTTTTGCACAAATGTTGCGCTTGGTAAAAAATAGTATTGACAAGCAAAAAATGCTATAGTTTAAAATAAAAGCGGCATTTTTTTTAAATAGCGGTGAAGACCAAGAGTAAGTTTAAGAGTCTAAGTACAAAGATTCGTTTTTCTGAAATTTCTTACCGATGGCAGCTTGATTCAGTTAATAGCACAAAAAACGCTTACGATGATTTTTTTCGACAGGTACATATTTATGTTTTGATTTTACTCCCACAATGGTACCTACCATATGTTCTATTATGTATCCTATGTGTAATATTTTTTTTAATGTGATTTTGTACAGAATGTGCACAATTATTATGTTCGTCAATACATGTTTTTTTTTGTTTAAATCTTATAATGAGAAATAAACTCTTTTCCCATTTTTCGACAACGACAATTAATTAACTATTATTCCCTCGCTTAACATATTCATTGAATTGATAATCTTGAAATGAATCATAACGCTCGCCGTTTTAAATTCAACCGATACATTGAAACTACGGCCACGAAGAAACAAGAGTCGTTCTTGAGCCCTCTAATTGATCAGTTCGCAAAGGAAGGAAAGGATAAGAAGGTAGTCTTCGAAGCGCGTTTCAGCAAACCCAACTGCAAACCAAAGTGGCTGTTCCGTAAGGATGTAAGTATAAAATAAATACATTTACTATTTATTATGAACACAAGAAAATATGTCAATGTCAGAAGTCATATCTAAGAGTCTATTGACGCCCTGTCGAAATCATGCGTTATAATAATTCTTGCGGGACACTCTGTAGTGGATTGCATTATCCTTATTTTATGGCATCTATTAACTTAGATCACATAAATTAATTAGTGTTTTACTTTCGTAAAAGGAATGTTTCCCTGGCAGCAAATACAAGTTTAAGAATGAAAACGACAGTTATCAATTGATTATAACTGCGCCAAAAGTCGAAGACACTGGCAAGTATACTATTGAAATTGGTGGCGTTTCGAGTACAGCCTTCTTAAATGTGGAAGAAGCTGATCCTTCGTATACATTTACAAAGCCATTGAAGAAGAAAATGGAAGGATTTACTCAACATGAGACAACTTTGGAATGTGCAGTCAGCAGCAGCATGGCCAACGTGTCCTGGCTTAAAGATGGCAAGAAGATCGAATCTGACGACCAAAGGTATCTAATCTCGAAAGACATAAACGGAAATCTAAAGCTCGTTATCAAGGAGTGCGTTATTGCTGACTCCGGAGTATACACCTGTCAATTGGACAAACAACCGGATAAAACTGAGTGCAAACTGAAAGTAGTGGAGTACCCATACAAATTTGTGAAGGTTTTAAAGTCACAGCAATGTGTTGAGAAAGATACTGTAACATTGGCCTGTGAGATAGACGATGCAGCTGGCGAAGTGCAATGGTGGCGAAATGACGAGGAAATCAAGCCAGACAAACGTATACAGGTTGTTAAGGATGGCCGCAAGCGCAAATTAATACTCAAAGACTGCAAGGTTTCTGATTCTGGCATGTTTAAATGTACAACTAACGCTGATAAGACGGAAGCTGAAATTATTATCAATTGTGAGAACGCTACAAGGCATATCTAGTTTAAGTATTATGTTTTTCTTATTAATTGAACATTTTTTAGATCAAAACCGTTTTAACAAACAGCTCAAAGATACGGATGCCGTAGAACGAGAGAAATTAGTGTTAGATGTTGAGTTGCAAGATCAAACTGCTCCTTGTGTTTGGAAGTTTAATGGTGAGGAGATCAAGCCTGATAACAGAGTCGAAATAAAAAATCTTGGAGGTGGAAAACATCAACTGGTGTTTAACAACTTGTCTTTGGATGACGCTGGTGAAATTTCATGTGAATCAGGTCAATTAAAATCAACTTGCAAGCTTTCGGTCCGAAAGGGAGAAAGCAAACCTAATATAGACTGTCCTGATAAATTTAGTGGCCCAGTTTCCAATCCAGTTATTGTTGAAGTGCCATACAAAGGTAAGGAAAATTACCAAATGTTGTTAAGTATATTATTTAATTTGGCTGGGTTTAGTTATGGGAACCAAGCAAACACAAGTGGAAGCTAAACTTATCAAGGATGGAAAAGTTTTGCCAATTAAGGACGTCGAAGTTGCGATCACCGATGACAAAATTACCTTTAAAATCAAAAAACCAACGCGAGACATGTCGGGTCCTTACCAAATTAAGGTATCGAATGGACAAGGTGACGACGTCAAAGATGTTCAAATTATTTGCCAAGATGTTCCTCAGCCACCAACTGATATTGACGTTACCGATGTTTATCAGACATCGTGTAAGTTCAACTTCAAGCCACCAGTAGATGACGGTGGTTCACCCATAACAAAATACGTCATTGAAAGGCAGGACCTGAGTAAAAAACAAGCTTGGGAATCTGTAGCAGAAGTATTGCCTGGTGATCCATGTAGCAAGAGTATTGAAGATTTGATACCGAAAAAACAATACAGATTTCGCATTCGCGCTGTTAATAAGATAGGTTCTTCAGACCCAGCTACCTTCAAAAATACCATTTTAGCGAAGGATCCTTGGGATGAACCCGGAAAACCCAAAAATGTAGACTTGGTGGACTGGGATAAGGATCATGCGGATTTAAAATGGGATGCACCAGAATCGGATGGTGGAGATGCTATTTCCGGGTATATTATTGAGTACAAAGATAAATTCTCGAATGATTGGGTTAGTGGCAAAGAATTGCCAGCTGATGCTCGTTCAGGTACTGTGGATGGACTTACAGAGGGACATCAATATGAATTCAGGGTGAGAGCTGTTAATAGGGCAGGACCGGGTGAACCCAGTGATAAAACCAAGTCTATAATCGCGAAATGCCGATTTGTTAAACCATTTATTGTTGGAGATGGCCTTAAGAATATAACAGTCAAGAAAGGTCAAACAGTACATTATGAGATTAAGTACGATGGTGAGCCTGAACCGGAGGCTTCATGGATAAAGGGATCACAACCTCTGGTATTCGATAAGCAGCGCGTAATTTTAGACCAAATGGAGCGTGTTACTTCTATTACAGTGAAAAAGGCTGTAAGAACCGATACTGGCCTCTACAAATTGGTGCTTAGTAATGGATCGGGTACTATTGAATCTGAAGGGCAGGTGATTGTTTTAGATAGACCTCTTGCTCCCCAAGGGCCTTTGACGCCAAAGGAGGTGCGTGCCGATCATGTAACAGTAGCGTGGAATCCTCCGCAGGATGATGGTGGATGTCCAATAACTGGATATGCTTTAGAACGTATGGATGAAGAAAGCGGACGTTGGATATCCGCAGGAGAAGTAGGACCTAATGATACATCATTTAATTTCAAAGGCCTTACACCAGGCAAAAAGTATAAATTCCGCGTCAAAGCGGTCAACAAAGAAGGAGAATCCGAACCACTAGAAACTACTGAGCCAATTGAAGCAAAGAATCCATATGATCCACCTTCTGCTCCAGGCAAACCCGAAATAGACGACTACGACAATAAGAGCGTCACACTAAAATGGAAACGTCCTCCCTCCGATGGCGGTCGTCCAATTTTACATTACGTAATAGAACAGAAAGACAAATTTTCCCCAACATGGACAGAAGTCGCAAAAACAGAAGGGCCGACTCCCGAATGTCAAGTTAATAATCTCAAAGAAAAAATGGTCTACAATTTCCGCGTTAGGGCTGTTAACAAAGCTGGAAGCTCGGATCCATCTGAGCCAACGGACAACCACCTGTGCAAGCACAAAAATTGTAAGTAGGTCTATATTCAGAAGTTATCCATAAAAGCTTTGCGCAAATGTTGTTTTTCCTATAGTCATCAATAACGTTATTAATGTATTAACTAGGGCGGTAAGTCGAAAGAGATTTCAAATTTCCTAACGCTTTGCTGTCAGTCACTAATGGTTCACACAAATTTTTAAAATAATGGCATTAATTTTTGACAATAGTGAAACCGCAAATTGACCGCTCAACTTTCAAACGCGTTACTATAAAAACTGGACGTACCCACAAATGGTCTGTGGATGTTATCGGTGAGCCTGTACCTGTCCTTAACTGGAGTTGGCGGGATAACGTTCCATTGACAACTGGTGATCGTATTAAAATTGAAAATGTGGATTATCATACAGATTTCATAATTAGCAACGTAGTACGAAAAGACAGTGGGAAATACACATTAAAAGCCGAAAATCGTGTTGGGGTTGATACTGAAACAATTGAGCTGATAGTTTTGGGTAAACCCAGTTCTCCTAGAGGCCCACTTGCCGTTAATGATGTCACAGCGACAGGCTGTAAATTGCAATGGAAGAAGCCTGACGATGATGGTGGTTTGCCAGTTAAGGAATATGTTATTGAAAAAATGGACACTGCCACCGGAAAGTGGGTAAGGATTGGCCGATCACTTGGTGAGCAGGAGCCTCCGAGCTTTGCCGTAACTGGTTTAAATCCGGGATCGGAATACATGTTCAGAGTCTGCGCTGTTAATGATGAGGGTGAATCTGAACCATTGACTACATTGGTTGGAGTTGTGGCTAAAGACCCATACGATGAGCCCAATAAACCAGGCGTCCCAGAGGTCACGGATTATGATAATCAAAGCGTGTCGATGAAATGGACCGCTCCAACAAATGATGGTGGCGCTCCAATTGAGAAATATATTATTGAAAAGAAGCCGAAAAATCAAACCACCTGGGAAAAGGCTGCAGAGGTACCTGGCGATAAATTAGATGCAAAAGTTGATGGGCTTCAAGAATATGAGGAGTATCAATTTCGCGTTATTGCCGTTAATAAGGCAGGCCCTTCGCAACCGTCGGATGCCAGCGCACCTCAAGTTGTTAAATATAAGAAACGTAAGTTAATAAAAATTTGTAATACGCCTTTAATGAATGTACTTAAATTTATTATTTTTTATAATTTCCATTAGTTAAGCCAAGGATTGACCGAACAAATTTGAAACCATTGCTTATTCGAGCTGGAAAACCTATAAAATATGATATTAATGTTCGAGGAGAACCTTCTCCCACGATAATCTGGTACCAGAATGACAAAGAACTTAAACTTGAAGAGCTACCATCCGATTGTGATATTAAAAATGTACCACACAATACCAAACTTTCCATTATAAACACGGTCCGTCAACATACAGGTACATATAAGATTCGTGCTGTAAACGAGCATGGAGAAGATGAAGCGACCGTTGAAGTGAATGTGTTGGGTGCTCCAAGCAAGCCTAAGGGTCCCCTTAAAGTAGAAAATATAACGAAAGACGGTTGTAAATTAAAATGGAAAAAACCAGACGATGATGGTGGCAAGCCGATTACAGCTTACCAAGTTGAGAAATTCGATAAGAAACAAGGACGCTGGATACCTGTTGGTCGCCTTCCAGGGAATGAAACAGAAATGGATGTGAAAGGCCTTCAGGAAGGTCATGAATATCAATTCCGCGTAAAGGCTATTAATGAAGAAGGTGAGTCGGAGCCATTAGAAACCGACCACAGTATAATAGCCAAGAACCCCTACGATGCTCCCAATAAGCCTGGTACGCCTAAAATTGATGACTATAATGAACATATGGTGAAATTGTCATGGGAACCTCCTAAAAACGATGGTGGCGCTCCTATTAGTGGCTACATCATTGAAAAGAAAGATAAATTTTCTCCTCATTGGGACGAGGTTCTGTCTACGGATGTGAGTGGATGACATTTGTCGCATCTTAATATTGCTTCTTTAGTAATGTTGTTTTCTTCCAGTCTCCTGCCCCGCAAGCTACTGTTGAAGGTCTCATCGAGGGTAATGTTTATCAGTTCCGTGTTAGGGCTGTAAACAAAGCCGGTAATAGTGACCCAAGTGATGCCACAAATCCACATGTGGCAAAGCCTAGAAATTGTAAGAATTTTCTTTCGAACAAAATTCAGATACCGTCAACCCGCTTTCTATTATATATTGAGCTGTGTACATAAAGCTTTTATGCATAACATGCGATTCAGAAAATCTATTATAAACTCCTAATAAAGAACATTACACTTTTAAATTTTTCAGTAAAACCTTCTATAAATCGGGAAAAAATGAAACCGGTTAAAGTTCGTGCAGGCCAAATGGTCAAGTTTGATGTAGACGTCAAGGGCGAGCCCGCCCCAGCATTATTTTGGTCATTTAAAGAGAGAGAATTATCTTCGGATGATCGAACTCGTATCGAGAATGAGGATTATAATACCAAATTAAATTTGTTGGAGTTGACTCGAAAGGAAAGTGGCGTTTACAAGCTCAGGGCTGAAAACATAAATGGTATCGATGAAGCAGAGGTAGAAGTCACTGTTCTGGATAAACCCTCGAAGCCTCAAGGTCCCTTGGAAGTAAGCGACGTTCATAAAGAAGGGTGCAAACTAAAATGGAAGAAACCGCTTGATGATGGCGGAGTTCCAATAACAGGATACGTAATAGAAAAAATGGATACAGCTACAGGCCGTTGGGTGCCTGCCGGTACAGTTGATCCGGAAAAGACTGAGCAGGAAATTAAGGGACTGGAACCAAACCATCGATATCAATTCCGCATTAAAGCTGTAAATGAGGAAGGTGAATCAGATCCATTGGAAACAGAATCCGCCATTACCGCCAAAAACCCATACGATGTTTCCGCACCGCCCGGACTTCCAGAGTTAGAAGATTGGGATGAGCATCATGTGAAACTTAAGTGGGAGCCTCCCATACGGGATGGTGGAGCACCTATTACGAGCTACACCATTGAGGTTATGGATAAGGATTCAGGTGAATTTATTGCAGCTGTAGAAACCGAGGGTCCAATATGCAAAGGTGTAGTAAAGAAACTGCAAGAGGGCCAACAATACAAATTCCGTGTACGGGCTAATAACAAAGCTGGGCCATCCGAGCCATCCGAACAAACTAATTGGCATACTGCCAAACCTCGATTCCGTAAGTAAACATTGGTTAAAACTGCAATTATATTATTAATTCGAATATTTTTGCACATTAGTCAAACCTCTCATTGATCGTAGCAAACTTCAGAGTTTAACGGTTAAAGTAGGCCATTCTGTAGATTTAGATATCAATGTAAAAGGGGAACCAGCTCCGAAGATCGAATGGTTCTTCAAGGGTGAACCATTACTTGTCTCTGAAGAAGGTATCAAAATTGAAAATGTTGACTACAATACCAAGTTTTTCATTATGCGTGCAAAACGGCCCATGTCCGGCAAGTATACTATTAAAGCCAGTAATGAAGTTGGAGAAGATGTTGCTGAGCTCGACGTCACAGTTTTGGGTAAACCTGGAAAACCGAAGGGTCCACTGAAAGTATCTGACGTTAATAAGCATGGCTGCAAACTACATTGGGAACCACCGGAAGATAACGGTGGCGCTCCAATAGATTATTACGAAATAGAAAAACTTGATCCTCATACAGGCCAGTGGCTTCCATGCGGCAAAAGTACTGAACCCAATGCAAAGATAACAGGTCTTCAAGAAGGCAAACCTTACAAATTCCGTGTAAGAGCTGTGAATAAAGAGGGCGAATCGGAAGAATTGGAAACGGAGAAGCCAATAATTGCGAAAAATCCATTTGATGAACCTGACAAACCTGGAAGGCCCGAACCCACGAACTGGGACAAGGACTTCGTTGACTTGGCATGGGATCCCCCCAGTAATGATGGTGGTGCACCTATAGAGAAATATATTGTACAAATGCGAGATAAGGAAGGTAGAAAGTGGGTGGACGCTGCCATTGTTCCAGGAAGTTGCCCGAAAGCAACAGTGAACAACGTCGAAGAAGGACATGAATATGAGTTCCGAATTGTTGCCGTGAACAAGGCTGGGCCAAGTGAACCCAGTGACGTTTCGAAATCCGTCGTAGCAAAACCACGGTTCTTGAAACCTCACATTGACCGTAAAAATTTACAAAAGAAAATTTTGCGAAGCGGCCAGATGTTGCATGTGGATTCTGTTATTAAAGGTGAGCCGCCAGCAACAGTTACTTGGACATATAATGGAGAAATTCTGAAAACCTCTGACAGAATTAAAATCGAGAATGAGAACTATAAAACAACATTTATCATTCCGAAGGTTAAAAGATCCGATAGAGGTATTTATGTGGTTTCTGCCAAAAATGATTCTGGAACAGATACTGTAGAACTTGAGCTAGAAGTACTTTGTAAGCCTTCGAAACCCAAAGGTCCGTTAAAGGTTTCTGACGTAACAGCCGATAGTGTCAATCTGAAATGGGAAAAACCTGATGATGACGGTGGTGAACCTATTGAACATTATGTAGTTGAACGCATGGATGCCGAAACTGGACGATGGGTTCCTGTTTTAACTACTAAAAATCCAGAAGCAACCGTTACTGGACTAACAGAAGGTAAAGAATACATGTTCAGGATTAAAGCAGTTAATGCGGAAGGCGAATCTGAACCGTTGGTCTCTGAAACTCCAACAATAGCTAAAAATCCATTCGATCCTGCTGATCCGCCAGGAAAGCCACAAATAGTTGACTGGTCTGCTAATCATGTTGATTTGAAATGGAGAGCCCCAGATGATGACGGTGGTGCCCCGGTTACAGGATATCTAATAGAGAAAAAAGATAGTAACACTGGAAAATGGGTAAAGGCGCTTGAAACCGATGGACCCGTTCTTAACGCACGTGTACAAGATTTGACTGAGGGTTCCAAATATCAGTTCCGCGTTAAAGCTATCAATCAAGCGGGTGAGAGCAAACCCTCAGAGCCTTCCGAACAAGTAACAGCAAAGTGCCGCTTTGCACCTCCCAAAATTGACCGTACTAATATTAAAGATATCACAATTAAATCTGGCAACCACGTGCGTTTTGATATTAAGGTCTCTGGCGAACCTCCAGCTTCAAAAACCTGGTTCCATAATAAAGCACGCATTGAAGGCGACGATGCCATAAACATTGACATGGAACCGTATCGAACTAAATTTACTATTCCATTTGCAAAACGCATCCATACAGGAACATATACCATTAAAGCAGAAAACGAATCTGGTCATGATGAAGCTTCCTTTAAAATCAATGTTCTTGATCGTCCAGATAAACCAGAGGGACCTCTACGAATTACAGACGTTCATAAAGAAGGATGTAAACTTAAATGGAATCCACCACTCGATACAGGTGGTTTGCCGATAGAATATTACGTAGTGGAAAAAATGGATGTTGAAACTGGTCGATGGTTACCGGCGATACGAGTAAAGGAGCCCTTTGGTGAAATTCTCAATTTAGTGGAAGGCCAGGAATACAAATTCCGTGTATTGGCTGTGAATACAGAAGGCGAATCTGAACCATTAAATGGTGATCATTCTATAATTGCTAAGAATCCTTTCGACGCTCCGGGAAAACCAGGCACTCCTGACGTTGTAGACTGTGATAAAGACCATGTTGATATTGTCTGGTCACCACCTTTAAATGATGGTGGTTCCCCCATTACCGGCTATGCAATCGAAAAGAAGGAAGAGGGCTCGGATAGATGGATAAAGGTTATTGATGTACCAGCCCCCTTGCCTGGGGAACAGTGTAAAGCCACTGTTCCTTATCTGGATGAAAACTGTAAATACGAATTCAGAGTTAAAGCCATAAATGCTGCTGGTCCTGGTGAACCTTCGAATGCTAGTAAATCGGTAATCACCAAACCAAGCAAACGTAAGGAATATATTATGTGTTATTTAGCAGTCATTTATAGATTTTATTTCTTTAGTTGCACCCAAAATTGATCGTCGGAATATACATACTTATAATGTGAAGTTAGGCGAACCTATCCTCTTAGACATAAAAGTTGATGGTGAGCCAGCACCCGATGTTTCTTGGACGCAGAGTGGTAAATCAATAAACCAAACGGGCACAAGGTACATGGAGAACATTCCCTATAATACGAAATATATCAACAAAAATCCCACAAGAAAAGACACTGGACTATATAAAATCGTCGCCACGAATAAATATGGACAAGATGAAGTTGAATTCCAAATTAACGTTATAAGTAAAATACATCTACTAAATTAGAGAAAAGAAATAACCTAGAAATATCTGCCTTTTCAGCCAAACCAGCCGCACCAGAAGGACCGCTAGAAGTTTCCAATGTTCGAAAAGATGGATGTAAACTGAAATGGAAGAAACCAAAGGACGATGGTGGTGAACCAATTGAAGGTTACTTGATTGAAAAATTGGATCCATCAACAGGCGCTTGGATTCAGTGCGGCAAGTCAGAAGCTCCCGAATTCGATGTTGAAGGGTTACAGCCAGGAAGTGAATACAAATTCCGTGTAAAAGCAATAAATAAGGAAGGCGAGTCTGAACCACTTGAGACACTGGGCACCATCGTGGCAAAGGATCCTTTCACTACGCCGGCAAAGCCTGGGGCTCCTGAACCTACTGATTGGTCATCTAATAAAGTAGAATTGGCTTGGCCTGAACCAGCCAGTGATGGTGGATCTCCTATCATAGGCTATATAATAGAGAAAAAAGATAAATATAGTCCCATGTGGGAAAAAGCATTGGAAACTGGTAGTCCCATTCCAAGCGCTACCATTAACGGTTTAGTAGAAGGAAACGAATATCAGTTCAGAGTTATCGCAGTTAATAATGCAGGTAATTCAGAGCCGTCTGAAGCCAGTAAACCATTTGTGGCCAAACCACGATTCCTGGAACCAAAAATCGATCGTCGTTATCTTCGCGATGTCACAATTTCAGCAGGATCGCCCCTTAAATTGGAAGCTAATATTACTGGCGAACCAGCTCCTAAAGTGGAATGGAGATTTTCTAATTGTCCTCTTCAAAGCGGCAAAAATGTTACTATCGAATCTCCTGAATATTTTACGAAATTAGTTATACGCCCTACTCAGCGTTCGGACAGCGGTGAATATCTTGTTACGGCCACTAACAGTTCAGGAAAAGACAGCGTTTTAATAAATGTTGTTGTAACCGATAAGCCTACCGTCCCAAAGGGACCATTGGAAATCACAGATGTCCATAAAGAAGGCTGCCATCTAAAATGGAAGCGCCCTCAAGATGACGGAGGAACCCCAATCGAGTACTTCCAAATCGAAAAAATGGATTTAGAAACCGGATTATGGATGCCGTGCTGTCGTTCTACTGAACCTCAAGCTGACGTCACTGGACTTAAGCGTGGAAACGAATACAAATTTCGTGTGTCAGCTGTTAACGCGGAAGGTGAATCTGAGTATTTGGTAGGCGATGAATCCATTGTTGCAAAGAATCTGTACGACGAACCTGACAAGCCCCAGAACGTACATCCCACGGATTGGGATAAAGATCATGTTGATCTTGCATGGATACCACCTATTAATGATGGAGGATCTCCTATTACTGGATATATTGTTGAGGTAAAAGATAAATACGGTCATTGGGAAAAAGCTGCAGAAGTCCCATCTGATCAAACCAAAGCTACAGTTCCCGATTTGATTGAAGGCCAAGTGTATGAATTCCGGGTAACCGCTGTCAACGCTGTCGGCCCTGGCGAACCGTCAGATGCAACACAGCCCATCACAGCTAAAGCAAGAAATAAAGCACCTCTGATTGACAGATCCAATCTTATTGAGGTTCGTATTAAAGCTGGCCAACCATTCTCATTCGAATGTAAAATATCTGGTGAACCCGCCCCTAAAACCAAATGGTTACTTGGTAAACGCGAAGTTTATTCTAAAGATAACGTAAAAGTCACTCATGTTGATTACAATGCTAAACTTAAGGTTGTAAACTCTACTAGAGCTGATTCCGGCCTTTACACCATTTTCGCTGAAAACGCAAGTGGTACGGATAGCGCCGATGTTAAAGTCATTGTAATTGATAGACCATCTCCACCAAACGGCCCATTGAAAATTGATAATGTTCATGCTACTGGCTGTTCACTACACTGGAATCCACCTGAAGATGATGGAGGACTGCCAGTTATCAATTATGTGATCGAGAAGCTTGACGAGGCAACGGGCAGATGGACACCAGCTGGCGAAACTGATGACAACACCACTTCAATTGATATTAAGGGCCTAACTCCAAACCATAAATACAAGTTCAGAGTGCGCGCTAAAAATCGTCAAGGCATTTCTGATCCTCTGTCTACTTCTCATGCTATTTTGGCCAAAAATCCGTACGATGAGCCTTCAAAGCCGGGTGCACCACTTATTAAAGATTATGACAAAGACTTTGTTGATTTGGAGTGGTCTCGGCCTGAAAGTGATGGAGGTTCTCCGATAACAGGCTACGTTATTGAAAAGCGCGATAAGTATTCAACTGACTGGGAGCCGTGCGCCAATGTCGAAGGAGATGTTACTTCTGGCCATGTTCCTGACTTAGTGGAAGGAAATGTTTATGAATTCCGCGTGCGTGCCGTTAACAAAGCAGGGGCCGGAGAGCACAGTGATGCATCTGAATCGCACAAGGCTAGGCCTAAAAATCTGCCGCCATTAATCGATAGAAATTTCATGATAGATATAAAGGTGCGAGCAGGCAATACTTTCGAATATGATGTTCCCGTAAGTGGGGAGCCGGCCCCAAGCAAAGATTGGACCCTTGAAAATAATGTTGTTATTAACACTGATCGCGTCAAAATAACTAACGAAAGTTATCGCACAAAGCTTCGTGTTATTGATGCTAAACGTCCAGATTCTGGAGAGTACACATTAGTTGCCCGTAACATCAACGGTGTCGATAAAGCAACTGTTAAAGTCACTGTTTTGGATGTGCCATCTGCACCAGAAGGACCATTGTCCTCGGAGGATATTACTAAAAACTCAGCAACATTACGTTGGCGTCCTCCAAAAGATGACGGAGGATCAGATATTACACACTATGTCGTTGAAAAAATGGACACAGATGCTATGCGTTGGGTACCTGTTGGAGAATCTGCTGATTGTAGAATTCGCGCAGATAATTTAATTGAAGGACATGATTATAATTTCCGCGTTCGTGCCGTAAATAAACTTGGTCAGTCACAACCATTATTAACATCGCAAGCAATTACCATCAAAGATCCATTCTCGCGACCTGATAAGCCTGGGCAGCCAAAGCCAGTAGACTGGGGTAAAGATTTTGTCGATTTGGAGTGGTCCCCTCCTAAACGGGACGGAGGTTCTCCAATAACAGGATATGTTGTAGAAATAAAACCAAAGTTTGGCCAATGGGAAAAAGCCCTTGATTTATCAACAGCAGAAAGTAAAGCTCGTATACCAAATTTAACTGAAGGTCAAGAATACGAGTTCCGAGTAGTTGCTGTGAATAAAGTTGGTAGAAGTGACCCATCTGAATCGTCTGGTTCTGTGATCTGTAAACCCCGTTTCTTGGCTCCCTACTTTGATAGGTCTTTGATGTCTGATATTATCGTACACGCAGGAAACCGTTTAGGATGGATCTTGCCCATTGAAGGTTCACCCACACCTACCATGATTTGGTCGTACAATGGCAAGGTGATCGAGCCGTCACCACGCGTTGATATGAATATATTTCAAAACGAGCTATCATTTGAAATTTCTAATTCCGTAAGAGGTGATGAAGGTCGATACAATCTAACTCTTAAGAATGAGTATGGCACTTTCGAAACATCTGCTCATGCCACGGTCTTAGACCGCCCAAGCGTTCCGATTGGTCCACTGGACATATCGAGAATTACACGCGAAGGATGCCATCTCACTTGGGGCGTACCCAACGATGACGGTGGATCGCCAATACTACATTACAAAATCGAAAAAATGGACATGTCTCGTGGTACGTGGACGGAAGCCGGTACAAGCATTCATCCAATTTATGATGTTATCGGCTTAACACATAAAAAAGAATATTTGTTCCGTGTCAAAGCTGTTAATGCCGTAGGAGAGTCAGATCCCCTTGAGGCAACTAAGAGTATAATCGCCAAAAATGAATTTGATGAACCAAGCGTTCCTGGTAAACCTGTAGCAACAGATTGGGATCGCAACCGAATCGATTTGCAGTGGACTCCTCCAAAATCTGATGGAGGATCTCCAATTACTGAGTATATAATCCAAAAAAGAGAAAAGGGTAATAATTACTGGGCGAACGCATTACATGTGCCATCAAATAATACAAGCGCAGCAGTGCCTGATCTTACTGAAGGTCAAGAATATGAATTCCGCATAATAGCTGTTAATAAGGCAGGCCAGTCTGAGCCCTCGGAGAGCTCAGATTTCATTCAGGCTAAATGCAGGTATTTGGCTCCTAAAATTATTACGCCATTACACGATGTTCGAATTAAAGCCGGTCTAATATTCCACACTGATATATCATTCATTGGTGAACCGACACCCGAAGTTATGTGGGAGCACAACAATGCACCCCTTTCAAGCACTGAACGTATTAGTGTTAATTCCGTTGGATATCATACAATAATCCACATTGTTAATTGTCAACGTAAAGATTCCGGCAGATATCACTTAACATTGCGCAATGACTCTGGTATTGATGAGGGAGGATTTGATGTTGTCATTCTAGACCGACCCGATCCCCCTCTCGGCCCACTCCAGTATGAGGAAATAACTGCAAATTCTGTCACTCTGTCATGGAAGCCTCCAAAAGATAACGGTGGATCAGAAATAACAGGTTATGTTATAGAAAAGCGCGACTTGAGTCATGGTGGAGGATGGGTTCCAGCTGTAACCTATGTTAATTCCAAATATAATCACGCTGTAGTGCCACGTCTTCTTGAAGGTACTCAATACGAATTCAGAGTTATGGCTGAAAATGCTCAGGGCCGCTCGGATCCACTAACATCGGACAATCCCATAATTGCTCAGAACCAGTTTACTGTACCGGGGGCACCCGGTCAACCTGAGGTTGTCGACAGTGATAGAGATCATATTAGCATTAAGTGGTCGGCACCCATTAGCAATGGTGGTTCCTCAATTATCGGTTATGACGTAGAACGTCGTGATGTAGCAACTGGCCGATGGATGAAAATTAATACAGATCCAATACCAAATACAAAATATACTGATGATCGTGTTAAAGATGATCACCAATATCAGTACAGAGTCTCTGCCGTAAATGCTGCCGGAAATGGCAAACCTTCAGACCCATCTGCCCTGTGCTATGCACGACCAATGCGAGAAAAACCTTGCTTGTACTTAGATGGATTAGTCGGACGAAAATTCAAAAGACGAGCAGGGGAATCGCTTAATATTAATATACCTATATCTGGTGCTCCCACACCAACTGTTGAATGGAAACGTGCAAACATAAAAGTTCCAGAAAGTACTAGAGTATCATACAATATTAATAACGAATGCACAGTTTTCCGCATAGACGACATTTTAAGGGAAGACGAAGGCACTTACGATGTAAAGCTAACTAATGAGTTTGGAACAGCTACAGCAAGTGTTGAAGTAATAGTCGTCGACAGACCGTCGCCTCCAGTAGGACCCTTGTCTTACATCGAAATTTCACATGATCATATTTCAATGTCTTGGAATCCACCAAAAGACGATGGTGGCAGCGATATTATTGGATATATTCTAGAGATGGCTGAGTATGGCTGTGATAATTGGCGGCCAGTTCCTGGTTATTGTCCTAAGAATAACTACACTGTTAAAGGCCTTTCAGAGGGCAAGAAGTACCTGTTTCGTGTTAAGGCAGAAAATATATATGGCGTATCGGATCCACTAGAAGGAGATCCAGTTGTTGCCAAATCGCCATTTGATCCTCCTGGACCACCAAGTCAACCCAAAATAGTAGCATATTCACCAAACTCTGCTAGCTTGGAATGGCACGCACCCGAATATTGTGGTGGTAAACCTGTGACTGGTTATATAGTCGAACGTAGGGAAAGAGGTGGAGAATGGATAAAATGTAATAATTATCCTGTACCAAATACCAGTCACACTGTTCTAAACTTACATGAAGGCGGTCGTTATGAATTCCGCGTAATTGCGCTCAATGAAGCAGGTGCGGGTAAACCATCGAAACCGTCGGATACAATGACGGCAGAAATGCAAAGAAACAGACCGGATGCCCCAGAAGCTCCAAATGTCGATCGTATAACTAAGGACAGCGTAACTATTTCATGGCGTCCTCCTAGGAATGATGGTAAATCTAAAATTAAAGGGTATTTCCTAGAAGTTAAAGCGAAGAATTCTAAAGACTGGGAGCCCATAAATGAAATTCCTATTCGCACGACAGTTCACTCAATTTTGAACTTAAAGGAGGGCGAAGAGTATACATTCCGTGTAAGTGCTTTGAACGATGTCGGTCGTTCGGACGCATCCAAACCTTCGCAGCCCGTTACTGTTGAAGAACAGCCAAACAAACCATGCATGGACTTGGGAGGTGCTCGTGATATTATTTGCCGAGCTGGAGAAGATTTCTGTATACATGTACCTTATGCGGGTTTTCCAAAACCAAGTGCTCAATGGTTGTCCAACGATATTGCACTGCCGGACGATGGTAAACGTTTGTTCCACCGCTTGACTGATGATGCAGCTTCGCTAATTGTTAAAAATTCCAACAGAGAGGACTCGGGTCAGTACAGATTACAGCTAAAAAATCCTTCTGGGTTTGATACTTGCACTATCAACGTAAAAGTCCTCGATCGTCCCGGACCGCCCACAAACCTTCATGCAGATGAGTTTTCAGGTGATGCCATGACATTATGCTGGAATCCTCCTAAGGACGATGGTGGCTCGCCGGTCACAAATTACATTATTGAGAAAAAGGAATCCTCCTCATCAAGCTGGTCGAAAGTTAATAGCTATTGTACTGTTCCATTTGTTCGAGTTAGAAACTTGGTTGTTGGAAAAGAATATGACTTCCAGGTGTTTGCTGAAAATAAGTATGGCAAGTCCGATCCAGCAATAACTTCGGAACCTCTACGCGCTAGATATCCATTTAGTGTTCCAAATGCTCCAGGAATGCCGAAATATGTAGACTCCACCGAAGACACCATTACTATCTCCTGGACTAAACCTAAACACGATGGCGGTTCTCCTATAACGGGATATGTTATTGAGAAACGATTAATCAATGAAGACAAATGGACTAAAGCTACGCACGTGTTATGCCCTGACACTACCTTTAAAGTTCCTAATCTCATAGAAAATGCCGAATACGAGTTTAGAGTGGCAGCAGTTAATTTAGCAGGATCATCGCCTTATAGCACATCCAGCGATCCTATATATTGCCGACGTCAACCACATGCTCCAAGAATTACATCTGATCTTTCCATTCGTGACATTACTGTAATCGCGGGAGAAGAATTCCGCATAACTGTGCCGTACAGCGGAAATCCTCAACCAGTATCAACGTGGACAATAAATGGACAGGACGTTTCGCCTGATGACCGTATAAAGTTCATTACCGATTCCACTTGCTCAGTATACCATAATAAAGCAGCCAAACGATCGGAAACAGGCGCTTACACTATAACCCTCACGAACAATAAAGGACATGATTCTGCTTCATGCTACGTCACAGTTTTCGACAAGCCTGGACCACCTCTTGGCCCACTTACTGCATACGACATAACACCAGACACATGCACTTTGTCCTGGAAAACACCACTAGATGATGGTGGTTCACCAATAACAAATTATGTGGTTGAAAAGTTAGACAACAGTGGGCAATGGATCAAGGTCAGTAGCTATGTGCGGAACATACACTACGATGTGATGGGGTTGGAGCCTAACCATAAATATTCCTTCCGAGTCCGGGCCGAAAATCAATATGGTTTGTCAGAGCCGTTAGAAATGGCTGAAAGCATTACTGCAAAACATCAGTTCACGGTACCTGATGCACCATCTCAACCTAAAGTTATCGATTGGGATTCGGACAACGTAACCCTATTGTGGTCCCGTCCAAGCAATGATGGTGGTTCCCGGATACAAGGCTACCAAATTGAGTATCGCGACATTGCTAATGATTCTTCCTGGAATAGCTACGAATTTTTGGTAAAAGACACCAAGTACCAATTGTATAACCTAACAAAAGGCTGTGAATATGAATTCAGAGTTAGAGCGAAAAATGCAGCAGGGCTGAGCAAGCCATCACCGCCATCTTCAAAAATAAAACTAAAAGGCAAATTTACAGTACCATCACCGCCTGGAACTCCACAAGTAATTAAAGTTGGAAAGAGTTACGTCGACCTTAAATGGGAGAAACCACAAAGCGACGGCGGATCACGTATTACTGGTTATATTATTGAACGAAGAGATATTGGAGGTGCCGTATGGATTAAATGCAATGATTATAACGTTATGGATACAGAATATACAGCTATTAACCTAATTGAAATGGGTGATTACGAGTTCCGTATATTTGCTGTTAATGCTGCCGGGCGTTCAGAACCGAGCTCTTGTACAATGCCTATAAAGGTATGTGAAGTTTTGGGAGGCGAAAAGCCTGAATGGATTACGCGATTACATGATCGAGTGGTGCCATATGGTAAAGACTTTACATTTGAATGTAAAGCTTCCGGAAAACCTGAACCAATCTCACGGTGGTTGAAGAACGGCAAAGAAATACAAATGAACACTGGACGGTTTACTTCGGATAGTAAGGATGGTATATTCCGTCTACATATAAGCACTATACAAACTGGCGATGACGGCGATTATACCTGTGAAGCGGCTAATTCCCTTGGATTTGTACATACATCTGCACACCTAAAGATAGGATCCCCACCAATAATATACAGATGTCCTGAAACACTTTTCATAGCCGAAGGAGACAATACTAAAATTAAGATTTTTTATGGCGGTGATCATCCAATGAAGATAACTATTACGAGGAATGGTGAAGTAATTTTGCCTGACGATTCGCACCTAAAACTGACTGTGTTTGATGACTACGTTGCAATATTTATTCGTGATATTGTTAAATCAGATGCAGGATTCTACGAAATCGAGTTTGCAAATGATTCTGGCATAGCCAAAGCACAATTTGTCGCCAACATCACTGGATTGCCTTCGGCGCCAGGTGGCCCCATGATGGTATCAGAAATCAATAAGCATTCATGCACTCTTAGATGGCGTCCTCCTTCCTATGACGGTGGACTTCGTGTTACTCACTATATCGTGGAAAGAAAAGATACAACATCTCCACATTGGATAGCTGTTTCAACTTCCTGCAAGGACACATCATTTAGTGTGCGTGGGCTTATCGAAAATCAAGAATACGTATTTCGTGTAATGGCTGTTAATGGTAATGGCATGGGTCCAGCTTTGGAGGAACTTACTCCCGTTAAAGCTAAGGCTCCGATAGATCCACCATCTCCACCGAAAAATATTAAAGTTATCGAGATTGGTCAAGATTTTGCGCACTTGGAATGGGAAAAACCTGATTTCGATGGAGGCGCTCATATTCAAGGCTACTGGGTCGACAAACGAGAAGCTGGTGATGTCACCTGGCAACGTGTCAACATTACGATTTCTGCAACTACGCAAATCAACTGTCCGAACCTAATTGAAGGACGCCAGTACGAGTTCCGTGTCTTTGCTCAAAACGAAGCCGGCATTTCAAGAGAATCTTTAGCTTCGTCTTCCATCAAGATAGTAAATCCTAAGCCAGCTACAGCCCCTATTATTATTAAACCTTTAAGAGATGCTCAATGCATACAAAACCATAATGCTCAGTTCACTTGCACTATCTCCGGTACACCTAGGCCGACTATAACCTGGTATAAGGGAGCGCGAGAAATTACAAATGGAGCCAAATACCACATGTATAATGAAGACGAGAACTATTTTTTGAACGTTAATGACGTTTATGGAGAAGACGCTGACGAATACGTTTGTCGAGCAGTTAATAAAGCTGGTGCTAAATCGACACGAGCCGCATTGTTAATAGCAAGTAAGTTTTTGATTAGACTTCCTCCCTGAACAAATCCCATTAACATGTATTATGCTTATATGAATATTCTTATGAATATGATTAATTTTACCTTATGCATATGCATTCCAATCAGGTAAACCAGTGGGCTATTATGAGATTTTATGTCAAAATGTTTCTAATTTTAGAAATTGACGCGTTTTTATTCTGATTTATTCCATGCTGAATATTTCAGAATAATGAAATTTCAAAACATTTCTGCTACCTCATATCATATTTTTACAATGGAAACGATTAAAACAAAATAAATACAAATAATTGTTTCACACATTTTTGTGTTAGTTTTTTTGTGTGCCTTTGTATGCCGCAGAATATTGCATAGTCTATCAATTCATATTTTCTATTAGATTCGATGTGGATAACAATTTGAGTTTAAATTATAAATGTTAGTTAACGAACAATATTCCGTTATGCATTATGCATATCCAATCGTATCCAAATTCCTCCAATTACGTAGACATGGTCATATCGTAGCATACATGTGTTGTGCAACCAACGTCTACTTTTCTTATTCGGTAAGAAATATATTTCTATATTTTTATATTTTGGAAGCTTCTCCATAATACTGGGAAAACAACTAGATCGCTTTTGGATTAACCAGCCGTGGCACATTATTTTTAGAATTATTTTCAATAATTGTATTTTAAGACTCGTCAGCAGCTCAAACCAATTACATTAATAAACATTTTTAACTTCTGCAACACAAACATCCCTTCAAAAGCATATACACGAAACAAAACCCAAAATGCCTACTACCAAAATTTTCGCTAGCATATGTTTGACAAAAATCCCCTCCATGGGATGTCGAAGAATTTCTCACACTCAGCGTTCTATTTTTAGACTCATTGAATGGGTATTACTGTTTGAAGACGAACCCTCACGTCGATTATTCAAACATCGAAAAAATAGCCGTGCATGCACGAAAAATGTAAAAATGGACAAATCAGTAATTTAAAAAAAGCATATTAGAGGATATATAATATTTCAAACATCAGAAAGTTTCTAATCTAATATATCCAAAGTTGCTTTAATCGAATCTCATATTGGGAAATTATTTAAAAAGGTTAAAGCAAAAAATACAGAAATTAATTCACTGCTTAACATTTTTCGACAAAATTGTTTACTGGAACTATGGAAATGATCAGAAGCAAATAAACTTTCATTTAAATTTTCTCTCTGGTACTTTGAAGAAAAGAGATCGTAGAGGCTTCGCATAAGTATAGTTGATTACAACTAAACTTCTGATATGTAGATATCAGACGGCGTGGGATGCGTACTGACATCTACGTCTTACCCGCTAAGCTAGATAGCAGGTTTCTACATTGTCATTTTGGGTAATTATTATCGAAGTTTGTTCCAAAATATAAATAATTTAAACAAATAAATGGTCTAATCAAATGCCAAAATGATCAAGTTTTTAAGTTTGTGTGGGGGATTTCACAAAAGTAAACCTTTTCTTTGTCAAAATATCTCAATTTCTGGGCTCTTGCAGAGGCCTTGTTGAGTCTTTAACATGGTATAAGAAAGTTGGAAAAAATATAAAAGTCGGTGACATATATATACATATATATCATATCCCATAGTGTTACAATTATTAGTGTAGTGTTAGATAATGCAATCGCGAAAATATTTTTGATATCGCAGTTGTCTAAGCGATTTGCGTAAATTTGCAAAACTTATGCAAATCCCACAGCTCCTATTATTGTTAAACCTTTAACAAATGCCCAATGCATACAAAAGGACAATGTCCATTCTACTTACAACCATAGACATGTTGAGATTTTAGGTACCACTTTGTTCTTATACCACTTCGCTCTAAATATTGATCTTTTTAAGAGTTTGTCAGTTTGGAGGTTTTTTATTTTAACAAGATTATTTAAATTTTTGAATCTACGTTATACGTTAAAATACCCTGGACGTTCCTTTGTCGAGTTATAGGCAGATTTATATATGGATACTTATTTTCAAACTTTAAAGCTGGTTGGTACGGACGACACATGGGTGATTAAAGAAAAACGTTTTATAATTTAGTTTTGACGTAAGGACAAAATCATAAAAAGCGCTTGAAACATCGGGTATAATGGCAAGCGAAAATTTAATTCAGTTGCTACTATTTGTTCTTCAACATATTTGTTAGCCATTTGCAGGTATTGCACTGACTAACTATTGATGTGACTGTCAATACATAATTTGTCATTTCAATATCTAATTTAATTTATCTTCAACCAGTTTCATAATTTTAGCCAAAAGTTAATTACAGATTTTTAATTCAATATGAAAAGCATTTGGCTTCATCAGAAACATTTTCGACAGAAAAAAAAAAATGATTAGAGCGCTCTTTGCACACTTGAGTTGTAATATGTGTTGAAACTCAGTATTTTAAAACGCTCCAAGCTTTTCATAGTTTTTAATTTCGTTTCAACTTACAAATACCATAATATTAAACAGCAACTTGAACATGAATTTGTCTATTGTGGACACATAAAATGTTATGCTAGTCCCTTTTCTCTTCCCATAGTTGGTTTGGAAGATTTCAATTCTTTTCACTTTCTTTTTCATTTCTTTTGATGACCATACTAGGTTTAAGCGTCATTAAGTGAGAATGTCCAGGCAAGTGAAGAAAATGTCATCTATATTATCATAAAATTACGATAGTTGACCATGAAAAGGAATACTTAAAACCACAGCTTTGTGCTTATCTGATTACGAAAATGTCGATAAAATCGTTGTCATCGAAGTAGAATTATGTAGAACATATTTTAGTTATTACATCTCGCCTTTATTCACTTGCAATTATTAATATTAATTATTAATATTCAACTTGCTAATTAACATAGCTATTGTAATAATATAAATATTTGTTTGCATTTCCATTATTTGTAATATTTGGTTACTTAATTCTATTTCTGTAGCTGCACCGAAACTGAATGTCCCACCTCGATTCCGGGATACTGCGTATTTCGAAAAGGGTGAAAATGTAGTGGTTAAAATTCCATTTACGGGTCTTCCCAAACCAAGAATAAGTTGGTTGAGAGAAGGCGAACGCATAGAGTCTGGCGGGCACTATCATGTGGAGACTAAGGAGCGTCATGCTATCCTCACAATTCGTGACGGCTCCAGATTGGATTCTGGTGCATACAAAATCACAGCCGAAAACGATCTAGGTTCTGATGCAGCCACAATCACAATACAGATTAGTGATCGTCCAGATCCGCCAAGGTATCCCACGATTGATAATATTGGACATGACTCATTGGCTTTAAGTTGGAAACAACCAGCTTGGGATGGCGGTAGCGACATAACGAATTATATTGTGGAAAGGAGAGAACATCCCATGTCTTCTTGGATACGTGCGGGCACCACTCGTTTTACCGCTCTACCGATTACCGGCCTTACACCCAGCAAAGAATACGAATTCCGCATATACGCTGAGAATGTATATGGCAGATCTGACCCCTCCGAAATAAGTACTTTGATTAAAACTAAGGAATCCCTTCACAAAAAACCAAGGGAACGTAAATGGGAAATTGATGAGCGTGGAAAGAGAGTGCGTGGCAAGGCTGATGGACCCGTGAAGGACTATGATTCCTATGTATTTGATATATTTTCAAGATTTGTTCCTCAACCAGTAGATATCTCACATGACAGTGTCTACGATAAGTACGATATTTTAGAAGAGATTGGCACTGGAGCATTCGGCGTTGTTCATAGGTGCCGGGAGCACAGCACTGGAAACATATTTGCTGCCAAATTCATACCAGTTTCACATCCGATAGAAAAAGATATGATTCGTCGGGAAATCGATATTATGAATCAGTTGCATCACCAGAAATTAATGAATTTGCACGATGCTTTCGAAGACGATGATGAAATGGTCCTCATTGTAGAATTGTAAGTACACACATAGCACAGGTTTAATATGGTAAATTTATTGGTATATATTTTTAGTTTATCTGGAGGAGAATTGTTTGAACGTATCACTGCACATGATTACCTTATGAATGAAGCTGAAGTTATCAACTACATGCGTCAAATATGCGAAGGAATAAAATACATGCATGAAAGAAATATAATCCATCTTGACATCAAACCTGAAAACATAATGTGTCAAACACGCAGCAGCACCAATGTGAAACTAATAGATTTCGGTTTAGCTACTCGCCTTGATCCAAATGAAGTGGTCAAAATAACTACAGGAACAGCAGAATTTGCAGCTCCTGAAATTGTAAACAGAGAGCCAGTTGGTTTCTACACTGACATGTGGGCCACGGGTGTGCTAACTTATATTCTGTTAAGTGGTTTATCGCCATTCGCTGGAGAAAACGATATAAAGACTTTGAAGAATATTAAGTCATGCGAATGGGACTTCGATGAAGAGGCATTCAGGCACATTTCCGATGAAGCGAAAGACTTTATTAGAAAATTACTCGTCGCTAACAAGGAAAAACGTATGACGGCACATGAATGTTTGTTACACCCCTGGTTATCAGGTGACCATGTTGGATCGACGCAACAAATTAATCGCGACCGATATCTTGCATTCCGTGATAAACTTCGTCAGAAATACGAAGCTTTTGATAATTATCTCCTACCAATTGGCCGACTGTCTGAGTACTCATCTCTACGCAAGCTCCTTACTGATAAATATAAAATTCATGACACATCTTTCGATCGCCGTCAAGCCGCTCCAAGGTTTGTAATTCGTCCCTCCTCACAGTTCTGTTATGAAGGACAGAGCGTCAAATTCTATTGCCGATGCATTGCATCTGCGACTCCAACACTCTCATGGTCGCATAACAATGTGGAGTTACGGCAGAGCGTGAAATTCATGAAACGTTACGTCGCTGATGACTACTACTTTATTATAAATCGTGTCAAATTAGAGGATAGAGGCGAGTACATTATTCGAGCTGAAAATCATTATGGAGCTCGTGAGGAAGTCGTTTTTCTAAACGTACAACCATTGCCTAAAGAACAGCCACGATACGTCCACGAGTCCACACCATTGCGTCGGCGTGAACCTTTGCCTTACACATTCTGGCAAGAAGAATCTGAATCAGTCCCATATTTTACATTCCAGTTGCGGCCACGCGTCATGCAAGCTCGAGATACTTGTAAATTACTATGTTGCCTTAGCGGGAAACCAGTAGCAACTGTTAAATGGTATAAAGATGGACGAGAATTGAGCAAGTATGAATATGCCATGACTCATTCTGATGGTGTAGTCACGATGGAAATAATCGACTGTAAACCTTCTGACTCGGGTAAATACACCTGCAAAGCGACCAACTGTCACGGATCTGATGAAACTGAATGCGTCGTCATAGTTGAAAGTGCAATATGAAATTTCTGACGCCTTGAATAGTTTTAAACATTTTCTATCACTTCCTTAACCCTTCATATCTTTTTCGCTTATATTTCCAGTTTGTCTGCAAAGAAACTCATTGAACAGCCTTAAACACTCTTACTATAATAAATATGAAATAAAAGGTGATGTTTCATATAATGACAATATTTTCAGTATTTAATTTCTATACTCGGGCGCAATATGACTATGTGTATGTTTTTTAATATTTTTGCTTATATGCAAAAAACAAAAAAAAAAAAAAAAGGAAAAAAACATGGTATAGTATTAAATAACCTTCAACAATGAAGTTTTCCTTTATTATGGAACACCTAGCTCAAAACTCTCGGTCTTGTCACTCCTTTTGAAATATCAGATTGTATTGGGTTTCGTACAAACTATCAGCTAAGAATAGGCGGTATCCAGCAATTTATATGCGGCATACATTCTCTAAAACCGTGTAATTTATTACATTTTCATCCAAAGAAATTTGATATGGCGAAGCTATAATATCCAGAAAGAAGTGTCTAAATTATCAATTATCTTTTGACCAAATATATTCACGGCCTTTTCAGACGATTGAGCTATGCCCGATTGTCTGGCTGACTGGTAGACACGATAGCGATCGCAAATCTTTACGAAACTCCTTAAAACTTCGCACAGTCTAATGTTTCGGTAAATAGAAGCCGGGTTTGTATATGGGCTATATCGATCCCGTAACTCTTAACTCCTGAACTGCAGTAATCTAAATTGTAGCTCATTTTATTTATTTTTTCATAATTTAAAAAAATCGATTAACCGCAACCTTTTAGTATATATTCCTAGGTTCACATCTTGTTTTAGTTGCACTAAATTCTGTCAAATTTAGAATATGCTAAGCATTTGCGTATATCAATTATCCGATTTTCTAATTTACCGTAAAATTTGGGGAAAATCGAGCAAGTAACAATGCCACTTCGTATTAAGGATATCTTTGTGTTAGACAATTTAATATTGTAAAAACTTGAAAATCATGGATTCCCCTTGGAAAAAATGCTAAATTGATTCCTCCGAATTTACGCGATAAATCGAAAATTTGAGCCGATTCATATAAATCAATAAATGCATATCAATCCACATGCATCATCAACATATCCAACGCTACCTAAAGTTATACAACTGATTAAAAAAGTTAATTAATTGAGGTAGAATTTAAGAAAATCTTTTGATAACCTAACTTTCATACTCGTAAATAATGTCCAATTTGAGAAATGAAATATCTTAAGAGATATGCTAACAGTTTATGCCAAAATACTAACAGACTATGTTTGATTCTAGATTTCATGATTTCAATGTGCTGCATTTCGATCTCTATTCCTAAAAGTTTCTTGAATCCATCAATGGATTCTGTCCGTTAGCAAATAGTTGTATATTTATATTATACTAATGTGCGTGCAATTTTCACTTTTCCATTTTCATCATTAAATAAATCTGTTATAAATTATAATAATTTCTCTTCTAATAGCCAGGTTTATAAATATGTGTAATATATGCAATATATATAGTAGTAGTATATGCAATATATATCTGTGGTCACAACCCGTAACAGCCTAACTCGAGTTAGGACACAAATGCGTTATTAGCACCATCGTATTCAGCGTATCTAAATTCATTTGCTCTAAATTTTTCATGTTTGTATCTCTTCTAGGAAGGCAATTAATCCTAAAAAACCTAATAGCTTAAGTTATTTTTCTAAATGACTGTTTTGGCATAACTGCCTAAGTCAATTTAGGATTACAACAAATATAAACATTATTTTTTCATCATTGCCTAAATCAACTTAAGTCGTTATTCCAAAAAAAATAAAGAAACAACTTTATTTTCTTAACTTGAGTTAAGCTCTTATTCCGAATTACAATTTCGTTTTTTGATAAACATAAATTGAGTTAAGGTCTTTCTCCAAACTTAAAGTTTTTATTTAATCTGGAATAATAGCCTAACTCAACTTGAACTTTTTGACTTTCTTTCGTTCAACAATTCATAAGAGCCTAAGTGCCTTTTTCGATAATATCTTTTGACTGCTAGAATAAACAACTATTTTTTGTTAACAACTAAGTAAAGAAATTCGATTCCTTGGAATCTGTAGCAAAGTTTTCCAAAAATCACCTTCTCCTGATTTTCAGCGAAGATTCAAAACTTTAAACTCCTGTACTGAAAATATTGAAAAACAGACTTAGGCTGTTATGGGCAGATATTAATGCATAATATTAATGATGTTGAAATTAATAGGTTTTTGGCGCAGTTCTGGCTAAAAAAAAAAACTTCTCCAAGATCTTTAAATAATGATCCCCATTTACAGTTGATAGCAGCACGATTTACATGTATACATACAGGGTGTCCAAACAAGAACGCAATATTCAAATTTGGCGCCATTCGAAGTGACATTATTTGACATTTGAACAATTGTTATTGTTTGCTAGTAGAAGGTACGAGATTAGTAAAAATGGAGCACTACACGAATGAACAACGCATTCTCATTGTGAAATTGTTTTACCAAAATGGTGAAAGTTTTGCGGGTCTATTAGTGATGTAAAGACAAAAACGCGCCTTCGACCAGGTCGATCGACCGAAAACGTCGCAGCTGTACGTGATGATGTCGCTAAAATTCCATCCACCTCAATTTGACACCGAGCTTAGCAAATTGGTGTCTCCAAATCCACTATGCAGTGAATTTTGACGAAAGATTCGCATTTTTATGCATACAAAGTTCAATTGACTCAGGAACTCAGGACCATGGACAGCGAAGGGAGTTCGTTAATTGGGTATTGGAGAGACAACATGAAAATGCTGATTTTGCCGATAAAATCGTCTTTAGTGACGAGGCCCATTCCCATCTTGATGGCTTCGTCAATTGACAGAATTGTCGCATTTGGGGTGAAGAAAATCCTCGAGTGATCCAAGAGAAGCAAATGCATCCTCAACTTGTCACTGTGTGGTGTGGATTTTGGGCTGGAGGAATCATTTGAACTTTTTTTTGAAAATGAGGCATGTCAAGCGCAAACAGTCAATGGTGAAATGATAACCAGTTTTTTCGTGCCTAGAATTGAAGAAATGTGGTGGCAACAAGACGACGCCACATGTCATACAGCCAGAAAAACAATTCAATTGCTGCATCATCTTGCGTTCTTGTTGGGGCATCCTTTATATACTCGTACATATACGAGTATATATTAATATAATATAAATATATATTTCTCATTTATTTTCGCCCCACAGGGAACTCGAAGTGAGATTAAAAAAAAAACAAGCAGCGAAAGTTCAGTTACGTTCCGGTTTTGACATTCTTTTATTTATTTATTTAAAACACATTAGGAAGTTAGTTCAGATTCATATTCGGTACGATAACTGACATTAATTAAAACTAAATGAATAGCCTATGTTGATTTTGTTTCTCTATAGAAACAAAATGAAACATAAATTTTGATTCGAGAGCATGAAACAAAAATGTAATTTTAAGCAGTTTCTTTAATCTGAATCAGCTGCGAAAGATACAATTTATTCAAATAACTTATTTTCCGAATTTACAACACAAAGCTCTCGGAAATATTCACAGCTACTCAAAAATCTTTCCTGTTTTTTGAGTTGGATAATTTCAAAAGATATGTAAACAAAACGTTTCATAATCTGAATCAGAATCTAAATTATTTCTAATTTCGTTTCGGGTGTATGAATCAAAATTGTTTGTAATTTCGTTTTGAGTGCATGAAATAGAAACAACATTTCCCAATAAACATTTTTGTTAGATCTCAACTTGAGGTACATTTGACATCGAATAGCTTTCTCAAATCTCCAACGTTAGTTCTCAAATGCACCTCAACAGTGGGATTATAGCTTTCTCAACTTAAAAGGCACATTTTTTATATGGTGATTTCCTTAGTTATCAAGTTGAGAAATTTGTGATTCTCAACTTTATATCAAAGAAATTTCTCCAATGGGAATCAAATTGAAGATACGTAATTTGCGTATTAAAAGAAATTATTTATATATATTTAAGAAATTAAAACAATGTATTACGTTTTTTGGAACTTTTTATTTTAAAGTGTTATTTACTATATATTTAATTATGTATTTTTAGATATATATATATATATATATATATATATATATATATAAAATTACAGCTTTTCGTGCCACATATTTAGTTATATGTATTGCTGACCTTTATTTGTTAAATTATTTGATACTTCGTTCGGCTTTAGGTCATCCAAAAAGAAAAGTTTTTGTTTTTCTTTTTTATAATATTTTTATTTACTCCTGAAAATGTGGGGATCCAGGGAATTTTGGGTTGCCTGGAGCGAAAGGTGGCTTTTGGTTTACAATTGTGTGAGCCGGAAATATTCCAAGGAAGCTTGTAATATTTCTCACAAATTGTTCACCGAAGAAGGAAAAAATAAAGAATAAAAACACAAGGAATTAGAATTTGGAATGGACAATTTCTATTTCTTTATTTGGAATTGAACAATCTGCGCGGAAGCTTACCAATGTGAACTGGACAGTTTGAACTCACAGTAACAAGTAAGTTTTAGCTTGCAATTTTGGAAATGACAAAGCGACTAAGAGAGTATATAAGACAGATTGTAGCCATCTTTAGAACATTCTGAAACACACACCAATCAAGCTATTAAAGCTTGAGTTGGTGTGTGATTTACGCGCTCAAGCCGTGGATGTTTGGCGGATTAAAATTAGGGTGGCCAGGCGGATGCCAAACTAAAATGAATATGAAAGTTATGGGAAATATACATATTTTGGCATCAACATTCCGCCCGCCTTGCAGTGCCACTGCAATGAATGAACAATAACTGATCTGTCTTATATAGACTCTTGTCGAAAGGGAACTATGAAAATGGATGAGATTTTGAATTTACATTCCAACGGACATATGCGAGAAGCGCATCAGGAAATTCATATTTTTGGAATGTATAGCTTGAATTATAATAGCTTAAATCTAGCTGAAAAAATTAAAATGTAAGTTTGTGTTTTGGTCTGCAAATAAGAAACCTGGTAGTGCATATATCAATATTCAGTTTATTAATTCATATATATTTCTAGAGTTCAGTGCGAAACGTAATAAAATTTATGTGGAGCATGAACCGTAGATCATCCACCCAAAAATAGTAGCCTGTGCAGTAGGTAGCCCCGGTCTAGTGTACCGACCTTCAGTGATAATCGTGGGATAGGCATCTACCCCAATGATGATATCTATAGGGGCAGACTCGTAGAATTTAAGATCCGCGAAGAAAAGATGCGGAAAATTCTTCTTGTAATCCTCTGGTAGTGACTCTGCCGGCGTGCGCGTTGCAATTCGATTATCCACTCGAAATGTCGCCTCAACCTTGAATTGAATAATTAGCTCTCACAGCGTCGTGCGAAGTCCGAATGAATTCTTTCGCTAAGACTTTAGATGCCCCAACGAAGGTTGTACCATTATCGGAATATACATGCAATGGGCATCCTCTACGAGAGACGAAGCGATTGAATGAAGCCAAGAATGTAGGCGGGGACAAGTCTGAAGTCGCTTCTAGGTGCATTGCTTTTGTCGCAAAGCACACAAAAACGCAGACATAGCCTTTAGTTATACGACAGGCTCGTCCGCTGTAGCTTTTAAGGTCAAAAGGACCAGCGAAGTCTAACCCTGCGCAAATGGTCGTGTGAATGTTGTTCTCTCGGGAGGCAGAGCGGCCATGAGCTGCTTCTGACAACGCTTTTTATACAGAATACACGGCTTGCACTTGTTTATAGTCGCCTTTATCAAGTTTTTAACCTTCGGAATCCAATATTGCGTGTGCACCATTCTCAGTACCAGCTGGTTGCCACCATGAAGAGTGACTTGATGAATGAATTGGACCAAGAGTCTGGAGTATTGGCATCCGTACGGCAGAATTATAGGATGTTTCTCACTGTATGAGAGCCCCGGCGATGACTCGAGACGACCACAAGCGCGAATTATGCCGCCAGAATCTAGGAAAGGATTTAGATTCAAAAGCGAACTAGATGAAGCTAAAGAATTCTTGGAAAATAGTACCTTATATTCCTCCGGATAATAGGCCTTTTGGCACATTCTAATTAATACGTCTCTGGCTATAGACAGTTCAGAACTCGTGATCAAAGTGGATTCTTTGGAGAAGTTCGAACGGAATTTCGGATGTGTACGATTGAAGAATCGATACACGTATGCAACCACCCGAAGAGCCCTGTGAAATGAAGAAAATCGTTCAAGAATGTCCTCAAATTTTCGGAAATAGGAAAAATGAGTTTGTACTGACTTACGCTTCAAGTCCGTCTCAGAAGTAGGAGAGGGATTGGAATTCGGCCAACAACTCGCAGAGTCTCGGAGCCATGACGGCCCATACCACCATAAATCCTTATCGGCAATATCCTGAGGAAGAAGTCCTCGACTCGCAAGATCCGCAGGATTAGTCTCCGAAGGCACATGGAACCATTTGGAAGGGTCAGTAATTTGAACGATTTGTGAAACTCTGTTGGCGACGAAGGTCATCCAACAGCAAGGAGGTTTAGAAAGCCAGGAGAGGACAATGGTAGAATCTGTCCAGCAGAATATGGAATACTTTGGAACATCCAATACTGGAAGTAAACTATCGATCATTTCTGCTAAAAGGACAGCACCACAAAGTTCCAACCTCGAAATGGACAATGTTTTCACAGGGGCAACCTTGGTCTTTGAATAGACCAGGTGAGTTGAAATGGAAGTACCTTTAGCTATTCCTATATATAAAGCGGCTGCGTATGCTTTCTCCGAAGCATCACAGAAGCCGTGGAATTGGACATCAGAATCTGGACCATAATCGATCCATCTTGGAATTTGAATCTGATCGATACTGGCATAAGAAGATTGGAACAGCTTCCACTGGGAAAGACTGCCAGGTGTTAGGACCTCATCCCAACCCGTGCCCTCAGACCAAATTCTCTGCATCAAAATTTTCGCAACAACTATACATGGCGAAAGCCAACCTGCAGGATCGGACAATTTCGAAATTTGGGAGAGAACCGTGTGACGAAATAAAAAGAATCAGAACGAGCATTCCATCGAATTCCTAGCGTTTTTGCAGTGCTGCTCTCGTCGAATTCGAGAAAATCTTCGCACAACAAATGGTCGGATGGAAGATCCGCTAAGATATCCTTTGAATTTGCCGTCCACTTCCTCAAGGAAAAACCGGCTGATTGGAGAGCAGAATTTAGCTCATTCTTTCCTTTAATAGCCATCGAAATAGAATGAGCCCCAGCCAGGGCATCATCCACATACATATAATTGCGAAGAATTTTGCTCGCAATCGGATGGCTGGCTTGCACATCATCAGCTAGTTGGAGGAGAGTCCGAATAGCTAGATACGGAGCACAGTTGACCCCAAAGGTCACTGTTTTCAGCTCGAAATCACGAATGTCTTCATCAATATCATTTCGAAATAAAATTCTTTGAAATGGAGTATGACCTGGATGTACAAGTATCTGCCTATACATTTTTTGAATGTCGGCATTGAATACGAATCGGAAAAACCTCCATCTCAGGATTAGAAGAGTTAAGTCACTTTGCAGTACCGGACCAGCATGCAAAATGTCGTTGAGACTTAACCCATTGGAGGATGCAGAAGAAGCATTGAATACCACGCGAACCTTCGTGGTTGTGCTCTCCGGTTTGATAACTGCATGATGTGGTAAATAATAATGCAGAGGATTTTTACACAAACTTGGAGGCGAAACTTCGAACATATGCTTCAACTGGGCGTATTCTAGAACTACACTATCATACTCTCTTTTGAATTCAGGAGTTCGACGAAGTCGAGCTTCATTTCGAAGGAATTGTGCCATGGCACTTGCTCTGGATTGGCCAATATGCACACTTTTTGGATATCCTTCTTTGAACGGCAGAGCTACGACGTATCTACCATCTTCGTTCCTCTTCGTGGTCGCGACGAACAAATCCTCACAGAACTTATCTGATGCCGTCATGAAGTTCTTCCGTGGAAGATTCTCCACCTCCCAAAAGCGAGAAATCTCTTTATCTGAAGAGATTTCGCAGAAATTCGAAACGATGTTGGAGGTGGTAGAAGAGGGAAGAAGTGAAACTGGGCCGGTCAAGATCCACCCGAAA
>JAHXMU010000717.1:3451474-3477392 GCA_019455685.1 Philornis downsi | reverse complement strand
AATGAGGAACAACCAATGCATTGACTGAAATCTCTAGATTCTCATCAAATCTAGAGCCAAGAACTAAAGTGCATTCCTTTTGAACTGTAGCGGAAATTGAATTGTTCAGACCGGAAATGCGAGCGCTCGTACGTTTGAATGGGAGTTTCAGAACGTTGAACAACCGTTCTGAAATAAAAGTCCCTTCAGAACCAGAATCGAGGAGCGCGCGGGCCTGATAAGTAACCCCCAAATGCAATATTTTTACTAAAGCCGTCCCTAGTAAAACACCCCGAGAATTTGTTGAAAAACAAGTTTGAACAACTCCAGCTCCTGGACTAGTGGACTGTATTGAATTGGAAGAAAATGGAGCGGAGTTAGGATTCAAGCTAGAACTGATGCTTGTGCTAGGTGACGGATTGGAAGAATTGTTGGAATTACTTGAGCCCTTATGCAGCAAAGTATTATGACGCTTGTTGCACTCAAAACAATTATTTTTGCTTGAACAATTCTTTACCGCGTGGGATTTGGAAAAACAGTTTAGGCAAAGTCCTTGTTTTTTAATTTCCGAAAGTCGCTGATTGTGGTCCATGTTCAGAAATTTCGGACACTTGCGAATTATATGCGACTCTTTCGGGCACAGTGGACATTTTGGAGAGGAAATCTTGTTCTGGAACGAACTAATTTTCCTAGCTCCCTTGGAATGCGAATTTTTATCTGATTGATTCCCTTGACGTCCATCGTTGAACTTAGGCAGACTTCGAATTTCCGAAACTGACTCTAAAGTTCGACGTCGATCTGTCAGGAAAGAATCAAGAGCTGACCATTTCGGAATTGAAGTTTTGTCAGCTAAACTTTGTTCCCACAGAGTTAATGTTGAATCCGGAAGGCGGTTGGAACACAGAAATACAAAAATGGGATCCCAACTTCCGATATCGATATCAAGTAACTACAGAGCAGAAATACACGAATTCATATCGCGTTGGAGATCCTTAATAGCCTTTCTGGATTCAGTTGGAATAGTCGGAAGGTTGAATAAAAGCTTTAATTGCCCATTGACAAGGATTCTCTTGTTTTCAAATCGATTGCAAAGATTTTCCCAAGCCAACTGAAAGCCTTGGTTGGTCAATGGACTTGTTTGAACTATGTCGCGTGCTTCACCTTGTGTCTTCTGAGTCAAGTCGAACAATTTCTCGACCGGACTAAGACGGGAATTCTTGATATACACGGCAGTGAACATATCCCGGAATGTGGACCAAGACATATAATCCCCATTGAAGACCTCGGTTTCGCACGGTGGAAGATGGGAAGAATAGCCGGAATATGTATCGGGAGAATCAAATTTTTGAGAATGGCTGATAGGAGGGGGTGGAATTTCCCTAAGAACTGATTGGTTCTTGAAATCCTCACACAGCTGACCCAATTTTGTCAAGCACTTGCAATACGTCACATACGTACTTTTGTACTTGGCACGCAACGTCTCGAGTTCTGAGGCTTTACCCCCGTGCTCACCGTCTGCGTCGTCTACACTCTCATTGTCATCTTCCTCTTCGTTGTCCCGATCATGAAGATGTCTGTCGAATGCAACCTTAATTTCTGACCAAGTTGACTTAAGTTCGTCAATATGAAACCGAAAGAGCAGAGCATAGTGGAACTTTATTGTCACTGATGTCCGCATCGAACTCTGTGAGACGATCGGCTAAGCGAATGAATGAATCAAGTGACATTATAATTTGGTTTCGAAAATCGAACAGAAATTTTAATTGAGAAAAAAAATTTAAATGTGAACAAAATTTAGTAGTTGGTGCACTTTTGAAATATAATTTTCAAAATAACGCACAAAAATAGAAAAGAATCAAAATCAAAAATAGTTTGCAAAAAGAAATACGGAGATCTATTCTCTTAGATTTATTTCCGCCGAAAAAATTAAGGTTTCGATGAACAAACAACGAAAAGAAGAAAAAACTAGAATCAAAATTTTCCAAAATAAAAGAAACACAGAAAAAAAAAAATTTTTTTTTTTCAAATATGAAAAAAGCCAAATGTAAAAATTACGTTCAAAATTTATTTATTAAATATTCAGAAGTAAAGAAATTTTTTTTTTTTAAAAAAACAAAATTGCCTAGGTTTGAAAATAAAAAAAAATCAAATTTTCGAAAATTTGGTGAAATTTAAGACAATGTGTTGATTAAAAAAGAATTTAGAAAAATATTTACATTTCCACTGGAGTGTCACAAACAGTATGAATGCCGACCAGAATGGAGAGTAGGGTGAAGCGTTTATTAGCTTGGTAAATTCAATGATTAATAGAAGCCAAAAACCTACTTCGGTTTGAATTAGCGAACGAAAAAAAAGACAAATTGAAAAAGTAATAAATTTACCAAAAAACGCTAACAAACGACTTGCACCGAATGTAGGGTACGCTATAAGATATAGAGTGCATCGTTGAATGTCCAGAAGAACACTTCGCCGATATTTCCGACAAACGAAAAAAAATAATCAGTCGTAACAAACAAATTGAATAGCGACTCGAACGGGCTGTAGGGTACACTACCCAGAATCTCAAAAGAAAACACAAGAGATAATAGGTACTCTTATATATGCGTCAGCGTCACTGAAAGAGACGCTCAACAACAAGCTGTGCCGCGACGTCGACAGCCAACAGCGAACAAAACGGAATTACAAAAAACACCGTCGATGGACAAAACGAAGATCTCTTGATGGTTAGAGCAAATGAACATATGTATGTATGTAAATGAGTTCGTTAGAACGTGCGTGTGGTGATGTGCAATGGCAATTGGAAATACATCTATGGATGACAATGTTTTGCGTTTAGAACAATATTGTGAGATCGAGAGAATTTGAATACGAATGTGTATGTATATATCTCTGACGCGAACGGCGAAAGCAATCTCTTAACAATTTATAAATTGGAAGAAGAAAGAAAAAACAAAAACAATGTCTTGCAACCGAATGTATGTAATTATTTGTCACACAAGTTATGCACAAAAATATGAAAAAAATCAGAAAAAATTATTAATTTTTTCTTTTGGAATATACATATTTATATTATTTTGACGACAATGTCCACTAATTTTGACGCGACACCGATATATTTTTTACCCGAGCTCAAAGAAAATTCACTGCACTGTGAACGGTGAACAATTTTTTTTTTTTTATGTTTGCTACTGATGGTAGCTTAGATAAATGCACTACGTTTCTTATGAAAGGTAAAAGCAAAACACAAACTCACCTTTGATTTTCCAGACGAATGAATGCGATAGATAAATGGATGAGTAGATGGATTGATAGTTGGATGGATGGTTGTCAACTTCCAGAAATCTCACAGCAATTTACACAAAAAACAATCCGGTTCGACAAGGACCATGAAAATGTGGGGATCCAGGGAATTTTGGGTTGCCTGGAGCGAAAGGTGGCTTTTGGTTTACAATTGTGTGAGCCGGAAATATTCCAAGGAAGCTTGTAATATTTCTCACAAATTGTTCACCGAAGAAGGAAAAAATAAAGAATAAAAACACAAGGAATTAGAATTTGGAATGGACAATTTCTATTTCTTTATTTGGAATTGAACAATCTGCGCGGAAGCTTACCAATGTGAACTGGACAGTTTGAACTCACAGTAACAAGTAAGTTTTAGCTTGCAATTTTGGAAATGACAAAGCGACTAAGAGAGTATATAAGACAGATTGTAGCCATCTTTAGAACATTCTGAAACACACACCAATCAAGCTATTAAAGCTTGAGTTGGTGTGTGATTTACGCGCTCAAGCCGTGGATGTTTGGCGGATTAAAATTAGGGTGGCCAGGCGGATGCCAAACTAAAATGAATATGAAAGTTATGGGAAATATACATATTTTGGCATCAACAACTCCCAATATTTGGACCAAGCCCGTTGGTCTATATCAGGGGTTTATTTTTGAGTCGCAAATCTTTCCTCGAAGCTTCCGTCGTTCGTGTTATAAAAATTATTGTAAACAATAATGAGTTTAACAATATTGAGTTGAAAGGAATGAGATGAAAGGACGGAATGAGATGAAAGCAAAAAATCAGTCAATGTATCTTTAACGCCATAGTGTACATATTCACCTAACCCCATTTTTTCCACTGGCGCACTTTTAGGAGTAGACTTTAAGGTCCTTACATCTTTTGGAAGTCCACAAATGTGTGTACTCAAAATTTTAAGAAGGCTATTAGCAGCTGCGTTTGTAATATTAAAGTCCACCGCCCATGACGCAAGCTGATCCTTTAAGCTACCTGAAGCTCCAACAAGTTCCTCACTATCACTTTCACTATCCAACTCAGTGGAAATTCCCTCACTTAAAAGCTCTTCAAACGTAACACTTTGGGTAGCAGTTGATGTCGAAGGTCCCATTGCCCATGTTTCATCTGGCAATGAGCGCTCCGACAGCAAACTCATCACTTGCCTAACCTCACTTTTCACTTTTTTACTTCTACGCATACCGCAAATTGAATAATTAACTAATAATAAGATAATTGAGCAATTGTTTTAATAATAATAACACTTATACTTCCTTTTTTGTAATTTTAGTCCGCTTTCAACAATATTCACACCACAAAACACAAAAACACCGACAAGACGCGCCAATTTTCTCACAAATAACATTTTTTTCTATTTACGATTGGCAAAAGCTACCAGATCTGTAACAAATCAGCAGTGCTGCCATAGGATAATATAAAAGATGTCAATGAAATCTCTAATTTAACTCAAATAGTATTCAAGTTGAAAAAATGTTTGATCTCAAGTGGAGAAAAGTGTTGGATATCCAATTGAGAATTAAATTGTTTCCCCAACGTTGGAAAAAAATTTATTTCTCAACTTGATATCAAGTTGAAACCAAATAAGGAGAAAAAAGTTTCACTTCAACTTGAGAATTACATTGGAAATCAACTTGAGAACTAAGCTTTTCTCCAACATTGGAGAAATTACTTTTCAATGCATATTGGGTTAATACAATTTTAATTCGGCTGTGGGAATCAGAATACATATATTTTATATATTTTTAATTTATGTACCAGAAACTGAAACAAATACCAATTATTTTCGGATTTTATTTCGTTTTGATGGCGGTTCCTGACAAACGTTTAATACTTTAAGTTTAATTAAGGTGCTTAAAAAACTACAAAATATATATGTAGGGTTATCAATTTTTTGTTTTCAACTAAAGTTAAATAAACACACACATAAAGCTACAATTTCGATGAAACCATTACGTACAAAATACCTATACAATGGCATTTTAATAACCGCCTCTGGATTGGTTGCAGCAATGGATCCTTTTGAGGTAGTTTTCGAAAGATTTGGCCCAATGACATAATGCGCATCGAACAATCACTTTTTGCAGATGCAGTGGCTTTTTCACAATCACTTCACAATTTTGCTTTGTGGCGTAACCACCAAGTGAGAAATGATCTTATCGCTATAGAAAATTTTGTTCGAAAATGAAGTGTTTAGTTCACTCACTCTTTAAATGATTATCTGTCTTTCTCTAACCAATTATTGTTTATTTATTTTCTTTGCTTATTTTCGATACAAAGAGAAAACTATCAACATGACAAATGAAATTGGAGACTAATATAATAAAACCGCTTATTTATAGTAAGCGCTTTCACCATAATGAATGTTTACATTTCACCTTTGATGAATGTTTTTGAATGTTTGTTAGGATTATTTTTCGATGTACGAGTACAAATAAACAGAAAAACAAAGAACTCCAGCAATTAGAAATTGTACTTCAACATCACGATAGGTGGGGTAATAATTTTTACATATGTTATCCATTTAATGGCTTCAAAACCGCCGGTCTGGCAAGGCTGCCAGCTGTTAAATACCTGTTATCTGAAGTGTTATTTGTGTACCTAAAGGTTTTCCATTTACGAATATGGACCGTTTAACAACCGAAAAATGCGTAAAAATAGTTAAAACGTACTATAAATGTGGTGACTTAAACGTGGGCGTTACGCTACGCCAAAGACCATATTTACACGGATAATCCCCAAACACTGGCGCATTTGAAAACCAACATTCGTCAAGGTATAACCGAGATACCGCCCGAAATGTGAGAAATAGCGGTCGAAAACTACATCAAAAAGATCCACTGCTGCAACCAATCCAGAGCCGACCATTTAAATGACATTGTATTGAAATAAATGTTTCATCGAAACCGGTGTAAAAAATAAACAAAAGAACTGTTGTGATTTAAGAACCTTCGCACCGAGAATAAGCACATCGACCGTACAATGGAAGCAAAAGCCCGTCGATAAGTCATTCGGCTTAACATTACATGTTTTCCAAAGCGTAGGCTATCTTAACACTTTGTGTGTCCAGTCGTCTTTATGTTTCTCCGTAATATCAATGCTGAAATTCGTTTCGACTCAATCATCAAAGAATCAATAAAAAACCAGAAACTGTCACCCTTACCACGGTGTGCAGTACCAGACTGTCGGCAGCCCACATACAAAGTAAATTATAAATATTTGCATAATTAGCTGTAAGGTCAGAAGACATTTCCAAATTGAAGATTTCGCATATGAGAAGTGCGTAAAATTTTTCATACATACATTATAAAATGCATTTTGCAAATGAATTTTTGGAGTTAAGTTCATTTAAATATTTTGGTTTCAAAATGTTTACATAACCTTGGTTAGCGTCAGAGTTATTAATACTTAATGTACTGTTCTTATTTCGGGGGAAATAGGAAATGCAACGCATGAGGTTAATATCATTGTGAGGAATAGAAAAGCTCAATGGTATTTTGGGCGGCTCCTTTCGCACTGCTTAGCGAGGTTTTACTAAAGGATTTTCGTGCTTTGATATTTTCTTACAACACAAATGCTAACACAAATGTGCTAGCAGCATATTCGTCGTATCCATGATTTCACAGAGTCTTCTATCTTCACCTTCACATCTGACCATTTTTATATTCTTACTCTACAATGCTTTTCAATACGGCGTGGTACAACTGGCGGCAGTTTTCGATGCTCTTCTCCGTATTTGGGTTGGGTCCAGCGACAGTTGTCATCAAATTGGTTGCACTGTATGGCAAAAATGCCAGAATTAGGAATTTTGTACTTTAGTAGTTGTGAGAAGTTGATGGAATATGCTGTAGTTTCCTTGTGGTACACTGGCTTGCTATGTAAGCCCCAAAATTACAACATATTTTAATAATGTAATACGAATTGCTGCATTTAATAGGAAATCACAAAATGGAGAATTTATAGCTCTATAATGAGATTAACTAATGCCGAAAAAATCTTTAACGGCTCAAACAACCACATTCTCCTGCCTTAATTTATGCATAAGAGAAGAAATAGCAGCCCTATTTCTTCGTCTGTGAAAAGGATTACGGCATGGGAAGTAAATTCATAAACGTATACATAACTACAAGAAGACCTGTCTATTTAATAAATTTAGATGAAATCAAACAAAGTCGTGTCACTGCCTGCTTTGCTGATTAAAACAAGAAGTTGTTAGCTATATATCAATAAAACGGTAGAAATTGTGAAATTATTTGGAGACTTTATTTAAGAACACATGCTTGTTCTTCACCATCGCCCTTCACGAAATTGTTTTCACCAAAATTGGAATTGTTGCTATTGATTTTCATGTCCTAATCTTGACCAGTTTTGTTGTAGCAACGATGTTAAACTAATTGCACAAAACATTCAACAAACAATAAGTGCATCTAAGTATTAATAAAACGTCCTTTGGAGCGTTCGTATTTGTTAATTGATTTTGAGTACATTTCTCCGTACCATTCCGATAGTTCAGTCTCTTGTCAACAGGGGCGTTGACAATATAAGCATTCCCAAAGTGTATTTACGGTTATACTTTCCCCTTTCTCCTAAACTTTCACTTCGTAAAGGAAGATATTGTCAGTGGGTGTTTTTTTCTATTGACTTATGCGTTGCTTTTTGGCCCGATTTGTGCGATGCTAGTCTTGTCTTTAATTTTGCATTCGCAATGCCAACATATTCCTTCTAACATATGTTAAATTTGTCCCCATAGCATTTTATTTTTATTTAAATTTGATTTGTCCTCGTTCCTTATTTTCTATTTTGTTTTAGTAAATACACGACTGTATAGTCTGTTTTAAAAGCCAGGTTAAATTTTTCTCCGTTATAAAGATATGAACGTTTACGTCTTTCAGAAAAATAGATGTTTATGTCAAGGATTTGTATGTTTTCGTAGAAATGTCATTTTCTTTTCTTTTCTTTCTCTATCGTCAATTTCGGGAAGTCATTTTTTCTTAAGACGTATCTAATTTTGTCTAAACTTGTAGTGTGCAATTGGACGCCACTTATTTCTAAGAATCTATAAAGTTGGTGGTAGTGTTTATAACTATCTTCCTGGAGTGTTTTGATTTGACGATGTCGGTTTCTGATAACAGTCAGTTTCAATGTTTTTTCCTTGCCTAATGAGCAATGCATCCAAGTAAGGTATGTGGTTGTCCTTTTCTTCTTCATTTAATTTAACAACCGTGGTTAATTTAACAAAGTGGTGGTTCAGACGTGGGCTTTCAATCAAACAACATTTTATTCAGCGATGAATATCATTTCTCACTCGGTGGTTACCTCAACAAGCAAAATTGTCCCATAGGGGCTCGGAGAACCCAGAAGTGATTGTAGGAAACCTATCTGGAGATGTCATCGTATCGTATTTTTTCGAAAATGACGCTGGAGAAACCTCAAAAAGATCCACTGCTGCAACCGATCCAGAGGCGGTCATTTAAATGACATTGAATGGCAAGGTCCAAGCATTATGATGTCATAAAAGATAATAGCTGTGTTATTTAACTTAACTTTTAAAACCGAAAGATGGGTAACTCTATATATAGTGGAAAATATATAACGCAACATATAAACGTTTTAAAACGTATATTTATTTACAAAGTAAATAGGGAATCGGGATTCTAATGCGATGATACTTACGTGCTTTATAGGGTATACAAGAGTAAAAATGTTAATAGTGCTCTACACTTTCACATGAGCCAAACGGGGTAAAGGCATCATGTACGGGGATAACGAAAGAAGAAAGGGAGAGCTTAACAAAAAGGGAATGACAATAGCAAGATTAAAAGAAAAGCCTGTTAGGCAATTGTATGTGGGTGGTTCAGTAAATCACACATCACTTATTCGCGTAAACATCCCGCCCCCTTGCAGGATTGCAACAAAGGAGGATAGGAGTAAATGCGGGGAATTCATGGGTAAATTAATTTTACCTAAAGATTACGAGATAATTTAAGTAATTTAATTCAGTAAAAATAGTTCATTTAAAAGATGCAATGCACATTGATGACGATGGTCGCCTGTTGACCGCGATGGGATGTGCTCCCGAGCGGTTTTTGTGGAGCAATTTGGCGTCGAGATTGTGGCCTGTTGTTGTCGCGATGGGAACGATGCTGCTGACGGTGGTGGCGCCGCTGTTGCCGATGGTGGCATTGCTGCAATCGTTGCTGGTGCTGCCGATGTGGTTGAGGGCACCGCGGGTCTGCCTTCTACGGTTATTGCCGGCGCTATACCGATGTAGTAGGGAGTGATGCGATTCAAGGCAGACCGTGAACCGATCTCGGCTAGTGTAGTCCCTCAGCCTGTGAATTTTTGCCGGGTAATTAAAGAAATACCGCAGCCGTCTTACCAAACTAATTCGCCGGTCCACAGTCATTATTTTAAATCGGAACCATCTCCGGAGAGGGTGTCGTCCGTGGCAAAGTCCGCAGAACATGTCTCCGGCTTCTGCCCGCTCAGCATTTGACTCCACACTCCGGTCGGGACGATGAACGTCCAAACGACGTGAAACAGACATCTATGTTTAAAAATTTGCAAAAATACAGAAGAAAAAATAAAAAAAGAGAAGAGAAAAAAGTAAGAAAGGAGAAACGGCGGGTAAAAATTATATTAGAGCAGGTCAGACTTAGGCAACAAAAACGAGCTCGACAATAGCACTAGTGAAAGTTTATAACACTGTCTTAATGTCCGCAGTATATTCTTTTTAATTCGTTCGGGAGCAAATTATTTTGTCGGCTACAACATGGTATTTTTCGGGATATTTCCACTTCACAGGCTTGTGCAGCTCTTTTAAGTACTATTCCTTTCAATTCCAAATTTGCATGTAGCATTTTGTTTCTTCGGGCGGAGTTATAAAAATGGAAGATGTGAGAAAATGTCATATTTTTCCATTGGTTTCGAAAAATTCGTTGCTATTTTTCAAGATTCGGTGCAATAGCTGAATGTGGTTCGCGGCCAGTCTTCTTCAGTTAATCGAAGTCAATAAGGACCATGCCACCATAGCGAATTTTCCATTAATTAACTAGCTAAGCATCCTCGACTAGCTAGATCCGCCGGGCTGTCTTTGGAATCAACGTGCGACCAGATATCTGTTCCAAATTTTTCTGTTATGGCCGCAAACAAAAGTAGGCCAATGCAATGCGGGTGCCTACATCGTTGGTTTGGCGGGCTCATGGAGTTTTAGTCGCTATGAATCACTTCGACGGAAAGCGTCGCGCATTTTGCGTGCGCGCATTTTACGAGAACTCTCGTTCATATACTGCTACTAGGCGACTATATTGTGCTGAATATGGACTACGGTGAATTTGTGAAGCTCCGAGTGCTAATTTAATTAAAATGTGGGTAAAGCGTTTTGAAGAGACCGGTTCAACATTTAAACCACAAGCAAATGGTCGCTCAAGAACATCTAGGACCGAAGACAATGTTGAGAGAGTTATGGAGTCAGTACGAGGAAATCCACAAATGTCGACCCGCAAGATATCGCCTGTCTTACAATTATCGCGACAAAGTTTGCAACGAATTTTAACATTGCATCTTAAACTGCATCCATATAAGCTGCAATTAACACAAGAATTGAAAGAGTCTGACTTCATAGCAAGGTTCGCATTTGCTAATGAAATGCTTAATCGATTTTCCAATTTTGACAACATCCTTTTCTCTGGCGAGGCTCATTTCCTTATGAATGGGTTCGTAAACCGTCAAAATTTTCGTTACTGGAACAGTGAAATTCCCAAAATCAAACACCAGAAACCATTGCATAGTCCTAAAGTGACAGTATGGGCAGCAATCTCTGGCAGAGGAATAATTGGTCCTTTTTTCTTCGAAAATGCGCGGGGCCAGAACGTCACGGTTAATACGGAACGCTATGTTGATATGTTGGACGGATTTTTGGCTTCAGAAATTTAAAGTTCAAGAATACTGAATTCCAGAACTTGGTTCCAACAAGATGGAGCTACCTGTCACACATCAAACGACTCCATGGCGGTGGTAAAGCAGATGTTCCCTGGCAGACTGATTTCGAAAAGAGGTGATATCCCATGGCCCCCACGTAGTCCAGACTTGACGCCTCTTGACTTTTTTTTTGTGGGGATACCTCAAACACAAAGTCTACAGTAATAATCCAAGAAACATCGTTCAGCTCAACAGTACACCAGTATTACTGAAGAAACTTTTCAATAATTTTCGTTTGTAGATGATGTTATTTTTAAAAAATAAACTCCTTTTTTACTTTACAATGCCTTAGATTTATTTTAACCATACCTTTTGTATTTATTTTTTAATCTATTTTTTAAATATGCACGTTCTATTGCGCCACCCTGTGCATATCGATAAGGTCTTCAAGGAAGTATTAAAATTGTCAAATCCGATTGCAAAATAGGACAGAAAGCAAGACACCATTCAAACTAACACCATTTGAGGACGGATTAGGTGCATTATAGACCAGATGCAATTTTGTAGTGGTACTATCGGGCTTAAAAACGACGTGTTGCGGTAAATAATAATTCGTTTTGCCGTCAGGACTAGGGCACAATCTGCTGACATGATCTAAGTCAATATATTCTTTCAGCACACTGTCATATTGCGTTTTGAGTTCAGGGTTCCTCAATAAACGAGATTCGTTTCTAAGAAATTGAAGCAAAACGACGTTTCGAGATTCACCTAAGAATATTTCCGAAAGAAATATTACGCATTATCTGTCAGAATCTGATAACGTGACAACTTTGGGGGTTCTTCTAGCTCCCAAAAACGGGAGAGCCTTTTGCCGAGATCCACTTGGTTCATGAAAGAAAATATTGAGCGACTAGTTTCATGGTTGTACACTTTTTCAGTGACAATCCAACCAAATACTGTTCTCTGCGCCACAAGCTTATCATTAGGATGCTTCTTAACTTTGGGAAGAATAATTCGGGGGTAAACATCTCCACCGAGGAGCAAGTCCATATGTATCGTTTTCACATTAGTCATTAATATATCCGGAGATGCACCCAAGACATGACTTAATGAACATGGTGGTAAACGATCTCTAAGCCTATTGACTACATATGCTTCTCTTTGAAGTTCGTACTCGGGATCGAAAGAGGATGCGAGAGAAATTATACATCGTTTCGAGGTCACAGCTGTTACGTTTCCGCTTAGTCCGGAAATTTCAGCGGTATACGTCGGTACGGGAATTTCGCTTTGCATTTTTCGAGAAATAAAGGTTGCCTGAAATGCGGGGTCAATCAGGGCTTGGGCGAAATATTCTGTCCCATTCGACCGTATTTCACATGCCGTCACACCCAATAAGACCGTTGATGGTGAATCAGGATTGAGTATTAAACGACTGAAGCAGTTGACCTGTCAACGTGATCTTGCGCAGTTCCCGGAGTATTAGAACTGGTGTTGACGCTGCGTTCATTTGGACCTATTCTCACGATGTAAAAGAGAATGCTGTTTTTGTTTACATATAAAACAAACATTCAAGCTCTTATAATTTCTAAATTCATGAGATGTAGCGAGACAATTAGTACAACATCTAAATCTCTTCAATGTGCAAAACCTTTCTTCTATAAAATTACGAAGAAATGTCGGATAAAGCCTTGGTGGATGACGGCCGGAACACAGTATGCATTTGTCGATGCCTTGTTCTATGTTGCCTTTAGCGCCTGTTGCGTGTGATATAATCCTCTTGGAATCATTAATCGATTTAAGAGTTGTAGAAGTGTTTTGATTATCCAGTACTTACTATAGGTACATGACTTCCCTTTATATCCGATATTGATTCCAAAGTGATAACGAGCGGCCAAAAACGAATCCATTTCTGACTACCTGGGCACTTCGGAGCCACGAGGTATGTTCTGATTCCTTAGACCGAGTGTTATTTCGGATAACTTTGTAGAACAAATGCATATACAAATCACATCCCAGTTAGAGGTTTTTATTTTCATCAACAAAGATTCGAGATGCAATCGTTTATTGTCCTCTGTAAATCTTTTATGTGAAACCATATTTCCTCCGTGATAGCAGAAATATTGAAAAGGGTTTTCAACTAGGCGTTTATGAGAACTAGTTTGTTCTCATATCGATCCTTTGTTTTCAGTTCAGTTTCAGTTTCTCGACGGGACTTAAGCGAACATTATTATCATATAGAACAGAGAATATATCTCGAAAAGTTGGCCAGTTGACATAATCGCTATAAAGTATCTCTGTATCGCATGGGGGTAGATGAACAGTTGGAGGGTGGAGTAATACCGATTCTTGAATTTGTCTATCGGGTAGTGCGGGTGGAACCTCCAATCTTTCGCGATGTTCCGAGACCAAGTCCATCCGTCGCACAAATGTTGTATATGAGGTCATATACTTATTCTTGACCTCAGCAATCGGTATTTTCTTATCGGTTTCCGATTCCAATAAGAATTCATCGTAAATCTTCCTTATTGGCTCCCACAACCGATTTAGTTCCTTTTCGTGTACCGCTAGTGATTCCAACTTGTGACTACTAGGTGAAGCATTAGCCAAAAGGGATTCGAACTTGGCCAAATGGTTGGTAAATCTTAAAAAATCGTTAAATGTTGTAATTTTCTAACAAACGTTATATCGGAGAAAATGGCAAGAAAGAACGATAAATATATCCAAATTCGCAAAAAAGCACTAAAAACTGTCGCAGTTAATATGGATGTTCAAAAAGTATAATAAAGTATCGAGAAATTTAAAATATAAAGATAGTGTTTAATTATAAAGTCGGAAATGTGTTCCACTTTTGTCGGAATTCACTGTTTTTCTCTTTTTTTGTCGAGAAATGAAATAAAATTCAACAAAAACTAGTGATGTTACGATTCCGCGAGCCTTTTATTTAGTTATCTCGGGTAAGGTTTGATAACAATGAAGAAAACCGTACGAAAATAACCGGTTTTACCCGTTAAATCTGGTTTACTTTGAATCGTTACAACACTAATTACAAAACGATATTCATCAGAGATTATATCAGATTATACCAACAATTTTATACATATGGTTGAAAGCAACGTACAATACAAAAATTTTATCCGGATTGAACCGTAGTTAAAAAAAAAACAAGGGCACAAATTTGCTTGTGTTTTATTCCTCTTTGTGCGGACGTTTGCTTGTGTTTTCACTTTGTGCGGACGTCCGCTTGTGTTTCATTTCACTGTGTGCTGATGTCCGCTTATGTTTTATTTCACTTTGTGCTATATTCACATCGATCGAAAGATCGCGAGAGAAATAAACCGTAGAGAATTGAATGTCTTCTATTTCGTTTTATGCTTTATTTGCACAAAACGTTTAGACAATACTTGGTGGAGCCAAGGCGGTAATTGCGAGGAAAATGTATGCAATATAAATTGTACATGGGAGCACAAAATTATGATTTGCGGGACACAAAGTAATACTAATATGCGGGAGCACACAGTAATAATATGAACACAAATAATGGTATGGAAAATGTTATTCTAATATTACAATAACAACAATCAGCGAGATTCGTGAAGACGTTTTAACGCTTATTAAAGAAGAACCAAAAATGTTGGGGGTCAAAGTAGTTTCTCCGAAAATAATTGGGGGAATAAAAAAACACGGGGTAATTAGATTTTAATCTAAACGTTATAAAACGTATATTTATTTACAAAGTAAATAGGGAATCGGGATTCTAATGCGAGGATACTTACGTACCTTACGGAGTGTACAAGAAAAAAATGTTGATAATGCTTTACACTTTCACATGAGCCAAACGGGGTAAAGGCATCATGTACGGGAATAACAAAAAGAGAAAGAGACAGCTTAACAAAAATGGAATGACAATAGCAAGATAAAAAAAAGCCTGCAAGGCAGTTGCACGTGGGTGGTTCAGTAAATCACACACCACTTATTCGCGTAAACAAAAAAAAAAAAAAAAAACCGTATGCTACTTTTGTATATCAATGTATATGTATACAAAACAACCAAAATAGCATTCATATAAAAAACTACAAAGCATCTGAACATCTATAACATTTATGAAATCACTTTAAATTGGCTTCTACCAATTTTGAAGGATGTTTCCAAACTTACAGGTTTTTGGGGCATACACTTAAGAATTAATTTTTGTGTGCCTGGCAACGTAGTTTTCGCGCCACATTCCTTCCCTATACTTACCTTCACCCGAAAGGATGAAGACAAAACATATATTATTAAAAACGGCAAAAAGTTACAGCTAGAGGGAAGCTTTTAAATTACCAACTGGTTTATTTAAGATGATTAAACGACGTTTGTCTGGCTCGCGGGCCGATTGGTAGACATGGTATCTACCGTAAATTATAGCCGGGAATTGTAAATAGATTATATATTAAAAAATAGTTTACCAATTTCCCAAACACATTTTTTCTCTACAATTCATCACCCGCAGGCGCTTTTAATCTAAATTTCTTTACAGTACTTAACAAAACTTTAAAAAATCAACCAAGAACCCAGAACACAGTTAAAAAAACAAAATTAAAAATGCGGACTTCGCAGAATTTGAACCTGCATTCCCAACGTATTCAACTAATCTAATCTAATCGATGAGATGCCTGTGTACAAATTATAATTTTGAAGGCCGCGAGACCGAAAAAAATAATAAACTTTATTGAATGAATTCAAAAACAGAACTGAATTATTATTACAATGTTTTGCTTATTGCTACTTGGTATTTTGATGCGACTGCCAATTCCAGCTAATGCTTATTGTTGTTCCAGTTCCAGTTAAATCTACCGTCAGCGTCTGGCTCATTGGATATTTGGGTCGGTGCATTTCCGGTAGTAAGAACACGCGCGGCGTTGATTTGCTAGCGTTGCACAAATATTGGTGGAGGAATGATTTGGTGTTACATAGAATGTTTTTGGTGTTAACACCTCCCCTCTTGTTACCAAACGTCCTCGATTGGTCAAAAATATGGAATATGCAGAATTCTTCGAATTCCAAAAAATTCGTCGTTTGGGTAGCCTGATAACTCTGGCATGGAAACATGAGTGTGGGTTTCATGTTGAAGGGGATTTGCACGTTGGGGAGTGATTACCAATTCTTTTTTTTATCTTGAAAATTCCAGATTTCAAGATTAGGACAGCTGCTAATAAAATTGATACGACAAAGAGTCCGAAGCTTGTGGATAGACTCCAATTGTTGTTTCTTCTCAAAAGTTTGATGGCCTTAGTATTGTTTGCGTGAAGTTCTTTAACTATTTCCAGAGACAATGTTTCCCCTACATTAAGTGAAGTGTGCTTTGGTTGCAATATCGCTGGTAGGGGTTGAACAATTGCTGTTTCGAAGAAATTGTATGATTTGTCCGAGATTTTGATTGCTACGTTGTGGAACTGCAGGACATAGGTGCCAGTGAGGTTTTGGGATTCTCCATTAATGTAGACTGTACCGTCATACTGATTTAACAAAATTGTACCAGGGGATACTTCTTCAATGTCAGGAATATGTCTATTATCTATTACATTACAATTTGTTGTCTTACTATTTATGAGACTTATTAAGCATTATTTATTTTCTAGCTTTTGTATGTTTGCTTTATTACAAATTGTTATATTATTATAATTTTTACATGTACTCTTTATACCGGATATGTTCTGATTGTATTTTAACACCTTATTGTTTGAAATTTTGTTTACAAATTTACCAAATTTAACTGGTTTGACTAACATTTTGTTACATATCGTATTGTCTGTAGTTGGTAAATTTATTATATAGACAATTGAGTTACTGTTTGAGGCAATTTTAGTTTCTGCAAATTCGAATGCTTGTTCTAGGTTTACAAAAGGTATAGACGCCTTGCTTTTAATATCCTTTACAATGTTTATTTCATCTGATGATAATATAAAAGAGTTCACAATTCCTACTTTTGCCCAGTGGATGGCATATTGTACGTTAATTATTTCTTCTTTAACAATGTCTATTTTCATTTTTAGCTTTGTGACTAAAGTTTCCTCAGAACTATCGTTTGCCTTTAAATTTTTGATAATTTCGTTTGTAGTTTGAGTGAGTTCGTTAATTTTTCCGATTGATAACTTATTTATCACAACCTGTTTATTGTTGTTAGTTAATACTTGATTAGTTTTTTGCGTTATGATTTTGTAATCACCGTGATCAGGATTTGCAGCAATCCACTTCCATGCTGAGCCAATAAAATTTAAAGATCTTTTCATTTTAGGTTTGAGTCTATCCAAATAGCCTTGTATTTCTGTTATTTCGTGGATGAGGGATGGACGAAGGAGATTTGTTTAACTAATATTCTGAGAGACAGTGATTTTCATGGAGTCGATTAATTCTTGATATTCGTCAGTTGTGTATGATGATGATGTGTATTATCTTGAAGGTCCCAGTCTGTAATTTTGCCATTCCGTCATTAAGAGCCACAATTTGCGAGTTGGAGTAGTCTAGAATTTTTACATCGGCCGCCGCCAGTGTTAGTTAATTTAATATATTAATTTCGTATATTATTTTTGTGGATTGTTTTCCCAGATTCTGTTATCACTGTAGTGTTATTGTTTTGTTTTACAGTTTCCTGTCTATATGTTTTGCTGAGTTTTGTTCCGATTTTCTTATTTTCTTTTACCAAAATCGTTTGCCCAACTTCATAAGTCTTTGGTGACTATTTCTTTTGATTATGGTATTTGATGTCGTCTGTTTGTTTTTCTTTAAGTCTTTGAATCGTTTCCTGTCTTTCTTGTTCAATGTATTGTTGGTCAGTACTAATTCTTTTTCCAAAGAATGCCTCGATTGGGTTTTTCTTAATAGTTGAATGGATCGAATGATTATATTCGTAGATAGCCCTATGAAGAAGTTCTGAAAATGAGGTGTGTACATTCTCTGCCTTCAGACACCGCATTATTTCCGAAAGTGTTGAGTGAAATCGTTCTATCTGACCATTAACACTGCTGCTATAAGGAGGGGTTTTGAAAACTTTCACGTTAAATTGATTTTCTAGCATGAAGATGATAGATTTTGAATTGAAGGACTTTTCGTTATCGATAAGTATTGTTTCTGGTTCATAGGATATGATTATTTCTCTAAGGCTTTCCTTGATGTCCTCGGTCGCTCTGGACTTGACAATTTTTCCTTGTGCGTACATATTTCGAAAATTTGTCTATCGCTGTCAGTATTATTCTTTTTTCCGTAATGTGTAGTGTAATGTGAATTAATTGTCCTGGGAAATCCGGTATGGGTGTTTCCTGAGTGCAAATTTTATTTGGATGTCTTTCATACTTGTTTTCCTTGCTGACTTTGCACTGGTCAGTAATTTTTTTTTATTTTTGCGAGCATCTGAGGAAAATAAAATTTGTCCAACATTTGAGCCTTATTTTCTACGCTATTTCGATGGGCCCTATTGTGTTCATTAATAATTTTTGCATTTTGTTCTTCATTGTCCTTCAAGTCCGTTACCATTGTCCTTGAATATTTTATTTTAAATTGAGAAAAATTATCGCGATAAACTTCTTGTAATTTGCCTAAAATCTCATCCGTAGTTCTAATGCAAGTTGTTACAGATGGATTGAGAAATTTCCTTAAAATTTCTTTGAGAGTTGCATGGGTTATGTGAGGTTCACGAATGGTGTGTCTATGATATGTAGGGAAAACTATTTGAAACTTGTACGAAGATTGGTCCCCGCCTGCCGACAGTAATATTTGATTTTTGAATGCGTTGATGGGTGCGTCTGTGTATTGTATCAAGTTTAGGTCTTAGACAAGAATTGAATTGGTTTACTGTCCTGGGATAGGACCGCGCCCATGGCATAATTCGAAGCGTCTGTCGTTAAGTGAAACTCCCTACTGAAGTCTGGATAAGCTAAAATGACATCGTCTGATGAAAGTGTTGTTTTTAGTTTGTTGAATGCATCGAGTGCATCTTGGTCTAGATTTACAGTTATTTTGTTAGAAGAGTGTTTTGAGGTGCGTCCTGCCTCCCCTCTCAAAAGGGGGTTTGGCTATTTTCGCGTAGTCCCTAATGAAGCGTCTGTAGAAATTTGAAAGGCCTAAGAACGATCTCAAGTCCTTAAGTGTTTTCGGAGGTGGGAAATTTTGTATTGCCTCCACTCTTTTTGGATTGGTCTTTATCCCCGTATCGGCGACTATGAATCCCAAAAACTCGACTTCCTTTTTTAGGAATTCGCACTTGTCCAATTGGATTTTCATGTTGGCTTTTTCCAATGTACTGATGATGGTTTTTATGTTCTTAATATGCTGATCGAAAGATTTTGCGAATATGATAATATCGTCCATATAGACTAAACAGATTTTTCCAATATGTTCTCTTAATATATCGTCTAGAGTACGTTGGAAAATTGAGGGTGCGTTTCTAAGACCGAAGGGGAGTCTGGTAAACTCGTATTTACCATTATTGACAGAGAACGCAGTTTTCTTCCTGTCGCTTTCCCTGAGTGGTATCTGATGAAAACCATTTTTTAAATCTAGTACCGAGAAAAATTTGTTCTTTCCTAGTTGCGGGAGGACATCATTTATTTCAGGAATTGGATATTTATCCGGAACCGTCTGTTCGTTTAATTTGCGATAATCTATGACCATTCGAAATTTCTTTTGCCCTGAGGCGTCAATTTTTTTCGGCACAATCCAGATAGGGGAATTGTATTGGGACCGTGAAGGTCGAATATTTCCCTGTTCTAAAAGTTCTTTAATTTGTTTCTCTACTTCTACTTTTAGATGTATCGGATACGGGTAATATCTTGAATAAACGGGGTCGTCAGTTTTTGTCTGAATGTCAGCGGTTACGGTTGTTGTAAAGGTCAGTTTCTCGTTTGGTTCGTTGAACAATGTTTTATGCTGCGAAATTACTACGTCTAGTTCTCTTTTTTCATCGTTGGTCAAATGATCGTTCCTAATATTGATGGCATTCAACGATTGAGATCTTTTTTGTTTAACTTTGACTTTGATCCTGTTATTTATAACCATATAATCGTCTGATGTGTAAATAACAGCGTGTAATTTTTTCAAACTGTCATTCCCAAGTATACCGTCGAATGATTTTAATGTTGGTAGTAAATAAAATTTTAAGGGTTCACATGTTTTATCGAAAAGATTGATTATTGTGTGTTGAGTAATTGGAGTTTTCCCTCCGACCGAGTTTGTGACAAATGAGTTTTCTTTTTGCGAAGGTTTCTTTACAAGTGTTGGCTGAATGTACATATAGTTTTTGTTGGAGCCTGTGTCTCTTACGATTTTGAGGATTTTTCCGGAATTCGTCCTACATTTAAAGTATGGTAGGGACGAATTCGTTAGTAAAAAATGGATGTCTACAAAGTCGTGTGTTTCTAGCTCGTTGTCTTTCTCTAGAGTGTCATATTGATCGTGGATATACTCGTCTAGTGAAGCCAAGTTTTCTTCAGTTTCGTAGTTGTTTAAAGTAGATTCATATTCTTGTGGATTTTGAGCGTGTCCGTCTTCTGTATCTAAGTGAAAATTTCTCTGTATTTTTTTCAGGTTTTCTAAGGGCGAAGAAGTGATATAAATTAAGTTCAGTAAACTCTAATTTTGTTTCTTTTATTGTGCGGTAATTTAGAACGTTTGTTCACAGGAACACAGCTATGAACGCTTTTCGCTACCGCAAAAAACGTTGGGAGAAATTTATGTAACTCAGCTCGGCACTTCGGTTGATACTCCGATGTTCTAATTCTGTACTAAGTTTTCATTGGAAGTCGAGGTGCGAATATAGACACATTTTATTAATGAGTATGCAAAAATTGTAAGAAACGGGTTCGTTAAAAATTAATCGTAGATACCGTTATTTAAATTACGTTTTAAAATATGTACTAGGAATGTCATGTATACACATAGTGTCTCAAATTTAATATGTTATTCTTGTTATTGATACTGGCGTATATTGTCCTGATTACTTATGGACTGTGCTTAATCCAAGTGTTCAGGTCTTGTTTTGGCGGAGTTTGGAGCTCATTGTACTCTGCCATATTCAACGTACACTTTTCGCGGACTTGGGAATGATAGAACATATATCTTTATGATTAGCAATAACTCAATTTCATGTGTATTAAAGTGGAAAAACTGATTTTCCCCCATTACTTTTCATCATTTTTTTACATATATGTGCTTTAAACATCTCTTCTGCATTGTATATGCAAAACATCCTGGCGGGAGTATATGTTCGGAATAACTTTAGTCACGAAATCAGTTAATAAATCCACAATTGGCGTTGATAAAAATGAATGGAAACGGAAGTGAACACTCTTATAACACTCTGTAAGGTGTCTTTTCCAAATGCTTTTAATGCTTTATGTCGATTTGTTTATATAAGTTATTGTTTTCTTTCCTTAAAAAGAAAAAAAAAAACAATTAAAAAATGTTTTTCTCCGGCCAGCAAGACTGCTCTTTATTGAGTTAGATATTTTACTAAATAAAGTGCTAAATTTTTGTTTACAATATTTTATATCTAATTTAATGCTTAATTGACTTTATTCTAAAAGTGGCCTAATTATTAATTTTTATAAGTTGTTGTTATCATTTTCCAACAAAAGCTAAAATAAAAAAATATTTGCTAACAATATTTAAACTGCAACTTTCACAGGTGCAACAAACTTGTGACCTATTTCTTTTTAACCGATTGCAATAACTTTGCGGAAGTTGCAAGTTTGCACTTTTGTTTCATTTTAATTTATTTTATTTAGTTTTTGATTATTATTTGTGTTAACTCTTCCCTTCTTAAGAATGTTTGTCCTCAAACATTAGAAGCGGACAATCTTGGGGGTTTTAGTGGAGCTATTAAAATAAAGAATTGATTAAGGCTTTCGTTTATTGGGGTGTCATTTTGAAATGTGATTTTCGTATCTGTATGATTTGGAGTATTATTGAAAATTATTTTCTTCTCTGTTTTGCGTATAAATCTAATTGAAACTAAGGTTAGGATAAATATAACAACTATGACACCAAACAAGGGTTTACCAACAATAGCCTCAGTCTCTAAGAGTTCGATTTTATTTGTGTTATTAAGATGAAGTTGACTTAATTTTTCTAAAGAAAGAATTTTGATGTATTGTTTTTCTAAGTGAGTTTGCTGCACGATTTATGCTAAAATGGATCCTATTGGCGATTCTAGATTCTTGTAAATTTTATTGTTGATATTTATAGATGCATTATGAAAGGTTATTAGGTATGTACCGTTCATTGCTTGGTTATTTACCGACCCGTGAAAATCGTTCAGTAAAATTATATCTGGCTCTAATTCTTCTATCTCTGGTGTATGAAAAGCATCTGAAATGTTGCAATGTGGCCGAGAGCCATTTAGAAGGGGTGGAATACAAGTAGAGTTAACAATATTTATCAAATTAGTTCTTTTACAGATCGTGATAGTGTTAATAATATTACAATCTCCATTAATAGCTAAAATATTTTCTTTGTCTTTTAAAATTTGCTTAAAATTTATGTCTATAAATTTATTATCTTTTTTTTATGGGTTTTAACAATATCTTATTATAATTCTCTTCAGTTGTAAGTGGAATTTGTACCACATATAACAAAGTAGAGTTTTTATATAAAACTTTTACACTAGCAGATTCAAGTGCTTCCTCAATTGTTACAAACGGAAGTCTTACTTTTTTGTACGTTTTAATTACAATATTTGTTTTTTCTTTATTCAGTATAACAGAGTTTATTATATTAGATTTTGCCATTGGATGGCGTATTTCATATTTTGTAGTTCTTCTTTAACTAATCTTAACCTAGTTTGCATACTTATTATTGCTGCGTTATGATTTTGTCTATTGTGTTTGTATATTCAGTTAGTTTGTTAATTCTTTTAGAAAATCCCTCATTTATAATAATTTGTTCATTATTTACATGTAATTTATTAATGTTTCCTTTAAACAGTTCAAAATCATCGTGGTCTGGAGAACCAGCGATGTATTTTCATGCTGTACCGATTACATGTATTTATTGATCTTTTCATTCTTGCCCCTTCTATCGGGTGCAATGATTCTATTATTTCTGTTACTTGGGCTAGCTCGTGTTTTAATGGGGGTATAAACATGTCTGAATTTTTGTTCTCATTAATAAGAATTCCCATGTTCTTAGTAAAATTTTGATATTCTTCCAGTTTAATTAAGTGCACTATTTTTAATGTTCCGTCCTGAACTCTTGCTACTCCCTTCGTCAAAGTCACGAGGTGAGACAGGGTGTAATTATGGATTCGGATTTCGGCGTTGGATGGGAATAGAATGATAGGATGATTGTGAGGGGGAGGAAGATGAGGCTGAAAATGAATTTTACGATAGTTTAACTTCTAATATTGCCTTTATGGACTGTTTTGTTAGATTCGGTTATTACGTGCGATTCTTTATCTTTTTTGACAACTTCTTTTTTGTATACGGGGGTTATTTTACTTCCTAATCTTGTATTTAATTTTGTAAAAATTATTTCACCTGGTTCGTACTTTTTTATTTCCTGTCTTTGTTTATTATGATATCGTATGTCAATTTCCTGTTTTTGTTTTAATCTTTCTATGTTTAGCAACCTATCTTTTTCGAGTTGGGAAGGATCTGTACTAACCCTTCTCCCAACAAAAAATTCGATCGGTTTCCTTACTGTTGTGCTATGTACTGAGCAATTATATTTATACTGAAATTTCTAATAATTCCTTAAACGTATTTTGAATGCTTTCTATTTTCGTACATCTCTTTATTTCAGAAAGTGTCGAGTGAAACCTTTCTATCTGTCTGTTAACACTGCTTGAATAAGGTGGAACAGTGTATATTTCTATATTTAGTTGATTTTTTAACATGAATGTTATTGTTAAGGAATTAAAAGATTTCTTGTTGTAAATACAGATTACTTTAGGAACTCCAAATGCAAATATTAGCTCGCGAAGCGGTTGCCTTGTATCTTCTGTGACCTTAGATTTGTAAGCACCAAATTTTTTCAGTTTTGTAAATGTGCACTTGATTAATCCCGCCAGGATAATTTGGGATAGGCGCTCCTTTTAGCGTAGGTTTGGCGGGGTGCCTGTCGTATTTATTTTCTTTGCATATTACGCATTGCCTAATTATTTTCTTTATCTTATTGGTTATAGACGGAAAGTAACACTTTTCGAGAATTTGTTGCTTATTTTCTTTATCGTTTCGGTGTGCTCTGTATGCGTGTTTATGATTTGGTTCTTCTTCATTCCGTATGTCTTCTACTTGTTGTCTAGTAAATCTAATTTTATACTTATTAAAATGTTGTGCATAAATTTCCTGTATTTTGCCCATGGTTCTTTCTGTGGTTTTAATTGCGTTAACAATTGATGGGTAAAGATATCTTTTTAGAATATTTATAAGTTTGTTCTGAGTGAAATCCGGTTCGTATATGTGATGGCGATGGTAGTGAGGAAAAATTATTTCGAATCTGTATTGAGAAATAGGATGCATGTAAAGGATGGTTTGGTTCTTAAAACAATTCATTGGTGCGTCAACGCTTTGTATAAGGTTCTTTGCATAAGGTTCCGGAGCTATCGTCACTATGTGTTGCTATTGAAAGGGTATTTATTTGAGTTGCTGTGGGGATTCCTGAGAGGGAATCTGCGACTACGTTTGTTTTCCCTGGTTTGTAAAGAAGTTTGTAATTATATTCCTCTAGTAACGCTTTCCATCGCTTTATTTTATTGTTGTTATTTTTATTACTGAGGGCACTAGTAAGCGGCTGGTTACCGGTAAATATTTTTACTCTTGCGGAACCGTATACCGATTTTTTTAAGGGTTTGGCTACTTTTGCGTAATCTTTCACAAATCTGCGATAGTAGCCAGATAATTTCAGAAAAGATCGTAAATCTTTTATGGTTTTTGGTAATGGGGAATCAAGAATAGCTTGAACTTTCTTCTTATTGGTTTTTATGTCATCTGCTGAAATAACGAATCCTAGAAATTCTACCTCATTTTTTAGAAAATTGCATTTATCGAGTTGTACCTTTAAATTTGCTGCTTGTAGTGTTGTGAATATGAATCGAATGTGATCTAAATGTTCCTTCTTCGTTTTACGTGAGGGTTGGATGATGCCATCATCAAGTAAGCTTTTAATCTGTTTTTCAACTTCGGGTCTTAACACCATTGGGTAATGATATTGTTTCGATTAGACTGGAGTATCTGTAGATGTGCGTATTTCGCCAACTACTCTGGCTGTACAACTCAATTCTTGGTTGGGTTCGATGAACAATTCAGGGTATTCGCTAACTATCTGCTTTATTTCTTCTTTTTGCTGTGGTGACATGTGATCGTCCCGAATCACTATTGTATTTATTCCCTGAGAAAGGTGTTGCTTAATCCTTATTTTTGTAGCATTTCTTATTTGCATAAAGCTGTTACGTGTATTAATTACTGCATGGAGTTCCTTCAGCGAATCATTTCCGAGAATACCATCAAACGATTTTAAAGTTGGGAGAATGTAAAATTTTCTTTCTTTTCCTAAGTTAAAAAGTTTTACGAAGGTGTGTTCTTTAATTTCGATGTTACCTGCTATTGATTTTGCGAAAAATTTTCCTTTATTTGGAATGGTTTTCTTTGCAATGTCTGGCTGAATATAATATTGGTTGACCCGGTATCTATTAGAAATTTTAGTATTCTGCCGCTCTTTGCTCTACATTCGAAATAAGGGAGCGAAGAGCTT
>JAHXMU010000717.1:3405540-3421474 GCA_019455685.1 Philornis downsi | reverse complement strand
TATAAAATCCACAAAATAATTTCCTTTCAGATGACAACTTGGGCGCTAATATTCACTCTCTTCACAATCACAAAAACGCAATATTTAAATATTCAAGATCTAACCAACAACAATGGATATATCCCAATTAAACTAGACGAAGCCAGGCCGATAGAATCTTACTCCAAAATAATACACGTGATTAATACAACCTTGTATCAGGAAACACTTGACTTAATTGCAGATAACATGGCTATACTGAAAACTACTATCACGGACACTAAGACACTACTAGATACCGTTGACAAAAACTTTGTCATACTTAAGGCTAAGATTGAAAGTTTGAATTTAGACAAAAACGAGGACTGATTAATATAAAAATTATAGCAGGAATAATGGACATTGAAGATGAAGGACACATTAATACTAGTTTCAAACAACTTTATAAAAACGAAGGACTTTTAACTAACACAATACATAATCTAACACAAGTCAACAACTTACTATCAGCACACACAGAATACAGAATATAACAAATAATATCAATATACGACAAACACACGTAGAAAAGTACTTAAATCAATTCAAAAATATTTTCCAAAATAAAATAACAACATTAGAGGATGAAGTAGTATTTATGAAAAACATCTATCAAATTAACAATGACATATCACTTTTACGGGATCACATTGATGACATAGGGAAGGTAATTTTTTCTAGCAAACTTGGAATTATCCCAACAGACATTTTAACGCCAAAGGAAACGGACCTTATACCAGTTTTTGACAGCTATACAAACATAAAAGTGTCTGTGGCCCTTCGCGACGAAAATATATTACTAATTTTCAAAATACCCTTATATTCAAAAAACACTTAACAAAATCACTTATGAACCAATTCCGGATATTAAAAATAAAACATTAGCATTAAAACCACATACAATATTTACTGGTCAAAACAACAAAAATATATGAGCCATTTGTTCAAGATAATTTAGAGAAAAACCTAATCACAATTAAAAATCTGTCTGTATACAAAATATTTTAGAGTATGAAGAAGCTATGACTAATTTTGAAAGGGAAAAGTAGTAGAAATACTTCCCGGACTACTTATATTCAAAATTATTACCAAAATCTTAAACATAACTGTAACAAAGAAGAATTACAAATTAAAGGAGCTTTCCTCATAAAATTCAAAAATTGTGATGTTTTAACAAACAACAATAATTTTACTAATGTTAACTTAAGAATTAGAGGTAAAATAACATTACCAAATATTATAACAAAAACGACCTAAACGATTTAAAACTAGAAACACTATACTCGAAACACAATGTATTATACTACGATAAGACAACAAAAACTATTAGTTACTGCTTTGATATTGTAATTGTTTAATGCATTATATTAGTAGTTATATATATTATAAGACCAAAACAAATCTATAATCTTTGAGCGGAGCCTCAATCCAGCGGTGGGGGTGTTGTAATGTCTCCTGTTATGCTCTTAACACGAGCCAACATAATATAAATATTAATATGCGTACTTAAATATGTACATACTTAACTTTTATTTTATTCTCATAACATAAATTCAATTCTAAGAACTGTTTACGAATAGTTTAATATAAATATTAGTATACGTACATAAATATGTACATACTTTAATTTGCTTACTTTTTACTTTATTCTCATAACACAAAAGCAATTCCAAGAACTGTTTACGAATTTATTTACTTCACTATTAATAATTTACATTTCCGTTCCCACTAACTAAATGCAACTCCAACATTTGAACACAGAGAAATTTATTGGGAATTGTTTTGCAATAACACATTTCATTTATTGAGAATTGTTTTGCAACAATCCATTCCAAAATTAGTATTTAAGCAAGTATAAGAAGATAAATAAAGAAATCTTAATTTGAAAATGAAAGAGTGAAAGTGTTGAGATTCAAAAGTAAAAAGCTGGATATAAATTATTTTCGGCGAAATTACTTTAACTTTTTCAGGTTGATCTTAAATACCACGTAGGGAGGACCAAAAAATCGGGAGTTTTAATCGAGGATACTTACGTAACTTACGGAGTGTACAAAAGTAGTAATTTAAAGACATGCTCTTTACTTTAACATGGGGATAACAAAGAGAAAGAGAGAGCTTAACAAAATGGAATGACAATAGCAAAAAAATGAAAACAAAAGCCGGTTAGGCCATTGTTCTTGGGTGGTTGAGTAAATCACACACTACATATTGGCGTAAAGACGTATTCGTATTTTAACAACTAAGCTTGGAATTAAAAAAAAAACGTGTGAAAATACTTATTTATTAAGCTGTATTTAATCAACAATTTCACATATTATTTCTAATTACGACACTTTTGGGAATAAGTCGGTTCTTTATGTGTAAAATGTATTCAGTTTTAGGACTATTTAGAATGAGTTGCATTAACATTACCATTACCATTACTATTAAAAGTACCATTTTCTTACATGGAGTTTCCCCATGAAAATCCCTTACAGTCAGCCAGCCTTTACCGAAGAAACAAACACAAAGAATGAAGACCAAAATCAAGTTTGGTCTGTTTATGATTTATGCATTCACAGAAAGCTACAGAAACATATTTTTTTTTTTTTTTGTGGCGTGATTTCGGCTTGGATGTAGTTTCAATAAATAACCTTATTGTGAACCGACTGAAATGATCGTGCGTTATAACAACATTAAACTATTTTCATTGTTTAACTCCAATAAATATAGAATGCATCCTAGGCGGAATTTTCTGAAAAATTAGGTTATTAGATTAGAAATTAGATTTATTGAATAATATGTCTGTAGGTATGTTAGTGCGGCAATAATAAGCAATGACAACCAGCAAGATAAATGGAAAAATCGAAATATTGAAATTGAAAATGATTTGAGGTTTCAAATAGACGAAAGAGAACAAAAATTTAAAAAAAAGAAATTGTGATTACTATAAAATATGTTAATAATAGTTGCATTCTGTCAACAGTAGAAACAAATTAAATAATATTGGCTATATGTGATATTTTAAGTTTTAAATAATATAAGTTATGTATAATCATTGCCTTTTTTGAACGAAGTCTGTTAGTGTTTAATTGCGTGGATTACAGACAAAGTGGTCCGGTCGAAATTTAAAAAATAAATTCGTTTTTGAGCTCATTCGGGTAGATTAGATACGAAATATAACTCACTTGAAGTTTCCGACTCGAATAAAAAGAGTCTTTTGTAGTGTTTCGGGTCGTAATATGACTTAGTAGTTATTAATTAATAGAATTATAAATTCATAGATTGATGGTTGTAGGAAAGGATGTGTTTTCTGTTTAGGTATATCTATACATATATATACAAAATAATATTTAGATTTATGTGGGAAGATGTATTATAGAAAAATTGGTGTCTCTGAGAACAATTTGATTAAAAAAGTCCGGGGACAATATGTGAATGTAATGTCTTTTTCTGTTCAAAAATTATTTTCAATTAAAAATTTCATAAGTCAATAAAAAACTAAACATTTTCTATTGTTTTGCTTTCTTTTGAAATGAAAAAGTTGTAGCCCTTATTTGACTAATTATCGAGTGGTAAAGAAAAATTTTATTGAACTAAGACCGGACCAATAGATTAACCGATTTGGAGTAGTTTTCCATGTCTTTGTCTTGTAATTTACGTCAATCTTCATGGGCAGGAGCTTAGCAGATATTCTAAACATTTACTCGGTTTTTGTGAAGAACTTCCTTCAAAAAATTCGATAGAAGTAATAAAACCGAAGTGTATATCTGTATATACTCGTATATGAGAAGAACTGCATTTATTGATGTACTTATTGAAAAACTGCAACTACGACGTACTGGTATTTTTTCGTGGATTGTAAATTATCGTTTACGTTCAGGTACGTGTTTTCTGCCATGTAATTAAAATATCACAGTTGTTAATAAGAAAAAGTTTAAGCGTGCACACAATTAAATTGGTTTCGATCGCATTACAAAATGTAATGAACTGACAGGGTTCTTACGAAAGCCCAGTTCAATGTTTGAGAAGAGCAAGGCGAAATACATTTTCGAACTGTCGAAATTGTCCGAAATAAGTAAATCCTTGACTGCCATATGAAAATATTGTGGAACCAAACCTAAATTTTTGTCTAACCAACAAACACAGAATCTGCCAACATGCGCTTTTTTGTTCTTCAATTTTATTTCATACAATTATCATTTACAATGTTTATTATATCTCTGCGCTTTGTAAGCTTTGATAGAGACCAGTTGGCAAGATTAACAATACTGAATTTTAAAATTTTTAATTAAAAATATAATTTTTAAAAAAAATTAAGAATCATAATTGTAGGAAACAGAACTAATCACAGAAGAGTTTCGGTTCTTTTAAATAATAACAATAATAAACATGACTTTTTTATTTAAACTCTGATATTCTAGCAATTTGCTTAAAATCATGCGATAATACATTGAATTTATGAAGCCCAACATAATATATTTTTGGTTTTATCAGCTCAAGTCTATATCTTGACGGTATTAAGTTTGAAGGCTGTCGTGTGTTTATCTGAGATAGGGTAAAATGTTGATGAAATGCATTTGCAACATTGACAAATTAATCCTTAGATTTGAATACAAACAAATATAGTCATATATTCCTTTTACGAGAAGTACACTTTTGGCATAATTTTTAAACAAATCCATGGTCTGAAAATCCATTTGTAAGTTGCAAACAATTTGCAATGCTTTATTTTGCGCAAGGATTCAGACTGACACAATTTTTAGCAACATATACGATTGGTATATACATATATATTAAATGTTTGGTTTCTGCTGTTCAATTTATACACACATTTTTTTAGGACTCCAGTTGCTGACGAAATTTTTGTTTTCGGCATTTCAATGCGCATGTCACAGGAAATGTAAGAAAAAATAATACCAAGTTATTTAACAGACTTAAATTAAATTACAGTTTCATCATTTATGCGAACTGACATCTCTGGTTCTCGTTAGCCAAAAGCGCACAAAGGTTGTCTTACTAGCATTTATGCATAATTTGTGGAGTCAAACATATTGAAATAAAATAGGGGCATTACATTCAAACTGCGTTTTCGACACTACCGTATGTTTATAATTGCATAAAAGGCATATATCATCAGCAAACATAAATATCTTCCAATTAAAATTTATGTTTGAAAAAGATCATTAACACATATTTGAAACAGTAATGGACTCAGTACTCTTTCCTGCGTTTGTAAATTTGCTTGTACTATGTCCAATTTGCACATAATGTCTCCTATTTTTTAGGTAATCTTCCAAAAGTTGTATTGTTGACTCCTGAATGCTGATGAATTTACATTTTTTGATCAAGATTGAATGATCAACTAAATCAAAAACTATGCTTAAGTGGAAAAAAATGCTACCCCAATAAATTCGGTATCAAGCTCATCACATATCTCAGTAACCGCACTAACTACTTCCACTCCTGTCCCATAACTTTTTCGGAAACCAAATTGCCTGCGAAATATTATGTGATATTTTTCCAGAATATAACGACAGAATGACTGGTTAAATATAAGTTTCTCAAATATTTTTCTTATGTTTGATAACAAAGAAATTGGCCTATACATGTTAACATTTGTGGATTTTTAAAATATCAGGAAAACTTAAAGCTCCAACCATGCCATTTTCCATATATATTATGGTCAATATTATTATTATAATGGGTTTTCATATCAATAATATTTTAATACATATTATATTATGTCCAGATCGTTTACATTTTGGCACGTAATGGAATCAGAATGGATTCCACTGTAGAGGCATTCACTTTACGAAATGCATGGCAATGTTCGGAAATTATTTACAACAATGGTATTTCACAGACTTTGCACAGTGTTATAAAAAAGTTGTCATAAGATACTGCTTTCTCCTTATCAGACAATAGCCGCGAGCATTTTTATCTATTAGCTAACGAAACTTGACAGATTTTCTGCTAATACCTTATTTAAAAATTACCAAACTTTCTTTGTGTCACCAACACATGACAACATATTAGGTGCACAATTAAGTTCCTGCTGCTTGCCAATAGATGGCGCCAGCTGTAAGTGCTTTTCGATTCGAACCTAAAGGTCATGAGGCAAGCTTAGGCTATGGCAAATAACCTTCATTACGGGAATTATTGATTTTCTTCTTCCGATCGAAGAAAACGTCGGCTGAAGCTTATCAAGAGCTTCAAAACGTTTACGGTTGCATTAAATGAAACAACGTGTCCAGATTGGTTAAACACACTGATTTCGATGTTGACGACCGTTCGCGTGAAGGAAGATGAAATACCTTAGAAGACGCAGAGTTGACCATATTGTTTGATGGGGATCTATGTCAAACGCAGATAGAGTTTACCTCAGTATTAGAAGTTACCCGCCAAGCCATTTCCAAACGATTGCATGCGTTAGGAATGATTCAAAAGCAGGGAACTTGGGTTCCTTATGAGTTGAAACCAAACGTATTTGCTGTAATCCTATAATATAAATTTTCTCTCAATTTAATGAATTAAGTACTAAAACATTAAACACAAAAAAAGTTAGAAATTAAATTTCAATTTTTGTTTCATTTGAGTAGCCTCCTAAGGGGGGAGGTTATACATGAAACCAATAATTCTACATTAAAGGTATTATTGTTTGCTTACATTTAATTTAAAAATTAGTATTTTAAGTAAAATTTACTAGTTTGTGTTTCCGCCCTGGTTGAGAATACATTCATATATTTTGTTTGGTGTAGGATCACACAGTTTTTTTTGATTAGGTCCAGCGAAATACACGACCAGGCCTGTTTAATTCTATTAATGAGTTCACCTTTGCTTGAATATTGCTTGTCTGATTACACCTTGCGTACCGGCCATCCCCAGACATTTTCAATAATGTTTAAGTCTGTAGAGTCAGGCGGCCAGTTAATAACCTCAACATTTTGGCTTTCAATCCACGATTTGACGACTCCTGCTGTGTGGATGGATTGGCGCGTTGTCATGCTGAAATTTCCATTCTAAGTTAACTTCAGCAAAAGCTTTTTCTAGCACGGCTTTGAATGAAGTCGCATTCATTTTTGCAGAGAGAAACTGGAGCTCTATTGTGCCATAATAAGAGATCGCACCCCATACCATAACTCCACCTTCCCGGCTATGTAATCGATTGAGTAGGTGTTCCTCTTTTCGAAGATCGTGGAAGTAGTAATTATATCGATCGGGACCCGCTAAATCAATTTTTTTTTCGTCGGAAAATATAATTCTATTCCACACTCCACGTCATTGTCGTACGACAAAAATTAAGGCGACTTTCCTTACGAAGATTGTCTAGCGGTGGTTTATTTTTAAGTCTCAAACCTTGCAAGTGTTCTGCTTTGAAAATAACTCTTTTTACCGTTGATACTTTTGCACTTACGCCAGCTTTTTCCTTGATTTTGGCAGCAGAGTCATGTGAATTTGAGGCATATCTCAGAATAGCCCTCTTGTCAGCGGTTGTAATAACACTTGCTGTTTGACCATTCACTATTTTCATAGCCTTCGGTGACACGTAATATCTATGTCGATATAATTTTGCGACTTCTATTAGTTTTTCTGGATATTTGATGAATAAAAAGTCGACACTCCTTGTACGTTTTAATTTTGGATCTTTCCTCTTCACTCAAGGATTTGGCTCGGCCCATTTTACTTAAAATCGATTGTTTTATATTTAATTATACACAATTACTGTAACCCGATCTGAGTTATGATGATCTGCAAACTCTTTCACACTTAAACTGATTACCACGTGAGGGGTGCTGTTCAAATGGACCAAAAAAGAAAAACACATTTTTCACTCATTTGAAAGAAAAGAGTGAACTAAAATAACCGGACACTTCCATGGCTTAAAATTTTTTGTAGGTGATGTGTGGAAGTAGGAGAAACAAATAAGTACAAACTGAACCGTTATGTGAAGTATACTTTAAATAGTAATCACTATCGTAAAATGATTAGGGGGGTGCTATTCAAGTGAGCGGCAGTGTATTCTCCTAACTGGTCGTAATTGATTATATTAAAACTGTGATTAATATCCATCTTCAGCACAATTTTAGTTTGCTGCAGAATAGAACATAAATAATTATGGTCAGTAAAATGGTTTTCAACACAATGTACAGCAATACCATCTCTAATATTTCCAATCACACCATCTATAGATGTTTTACGAATAGACTTTGTAATGACATTGTAAATTTGAAACATTTATGTTTATATTAAAATCGTCAAGACATACACATGATTGTCCAATATGACCAAGTCTCTTCCATTACGTCTTCCATTTTACTAAAAAGTTAGATACAAGCTAATTAGTTTTAGAGATTCATTAGTTGATTTTATTTCCGGTAAGGAAATAATCACGAAATAAAAAAATTAGCTTTCTTTCGTTTTTATTTCATACTTCAAATTATTTGGAACATAAATTGAACTTTCACCAAAACCATTACCAACCATATTATACAACCGAATAAAATTCTCGCTGAAACGCTTCTCTTGAATATCGAGTATCAGGCATTTTTGAAAATTTGCTTATTTCAAACTTAAAACTGTTAAATTTTGAAATTTAAACTCACTTCTTATATTTACAGATAAAACGATTATGAAATCATATTTAATTTTGTTTAAGTATTCATTAAAAAACTTAAAATTAGAAAATTATTGTTTGGTCACCAAAAATTAAAAGAATAATACAATCTTATATATATCAATTTAGTGATAAAAAAATAATAATAATTCTCCCCAGTATCATCGTTATTAGAACTCTAATATTCATAAAGAACTATAGATTTCTTTTTGCGCTTAAGATTCACCAGTCACTGAATTTAATAGGAATTTGCCCACATCTTCTTTGATTTTAATCCACATTGCTTGGGCAATTACATTTTTCTCGGCAAAAACTTTGAAGCCAAAATGTTTACTAAGTTCACATAATTAAAAAGGTATAAGTTCTTTGATTTCGGCATTCTTCAGATTTACTTCGTGTTCCATGATCTTCTTTTTGTTCTTCGTATTTGAAATATTCACAATTTTTGTTATGCTCCCTTTTTCCACGAATAAAGTACGCATCTTCATTTGGTTTGCAGAGGCTTCCGATTTAACGTTTGTTGCTATGGTCAAAACTACTTTACTTTACTCTTATAACACAATCATTCTGGAGCCTCGTATTTTTAAATGAATTCAACTGACGATTCTAATTCATAACTTCTCCTTTCAGCGTTTTATTTTATTTTTGCAATTTTTCTATTTTCTTCTTGTATTTTTGACTTCTCTCAAAATCTCATCTTTGTTTATAATGTCCAGCTGATTTACTTTTTCCTTTATCGCTTACAGAACGCTTTCAAATGATAGTTGCCTTGTGCACATATGACAATTATGATCGAAAGAGCCATCAATGAGCAACTTTCGGTTTCTCTTTTGTCCATCTGCGTGCACAGCACGACGATATGGTGGCTCTTTATTATTACGTTGGACTGGACCTTTTGCGTCTAAAACTCCCATTTTGTATAACAGCACACAATTTTTATACATTTATGCTGCAGGAAGCTTTATTGCTCATATTTTGTCATTTTTAAGAGAACTGAGCTGTTTATATTTATTATGTTTTTATTGATCTGTGTGGTATACATATAAACATATATGTATATAAGTGTAATTTCTGTAAGTGTATATTCTAGAAAGATCGTAAAAAGCACACGTAGAATATTCAACTATCATGTGTGTAATCTCTTTTCCTCTATCTGTAAATAGTAAATTTCTAGAATTGCGTTTACGATAGTAAGAAAGGTTTGTTATTTTTTTACGCCGTTTATATAATTTATTGTTGTCTCTTTTTTACTTGTTATGTAAATAAGAACATTCAAAAAGTAAATTTATGTTAAGCAACACTATTCTATAAATACGTTTGTCTTTATCGCAGCCATTATGTATAAATGTGTTTTCTCATATCTTTTAGCATTTTCTAAAATAAGTACTTTTACTGTAAATAGAGCGACTATGTGTTTTCGACTATGTTAATACGGGGGATTATGAGTGGTTTCAAAAAATTGGAAGTTCGAAAATGAAAACACGGGGGGTTAGAATTTCGATACCTTACCTTTTTGCTTATACATATATATGGGGTCATATATATTTCCTTTCCTTTTGAGGTGAGAGAGTAGGTTTCGCACTGTTCGTAACAGAGTGAGATCAAAATAAGTACTGAACTGTGTTAGCCACTTCACGAGAGTTCAAGTGTACATTTCACGAAGTATCTCACTACTTGAGTGCTGGAATAAAGCTATATTCTTAACAGTTAAAGGAATAGAAATGGGAACGGGTATTTAATAGTGCGTAGGTGGGACGATATGGAATCGTTAGTTTCTCGTAAACATACCGCCCCCCTTGCAGTATTGCAAAAGCAAGTAAATAGAAAGTAGTAAGGAGATTGCTAATATAGGTATAAGGAATATTAGGTAAACTTTAGAAAAAGCAAAACTAACCGTTTTCCTTCTAATTCATTAATACAATTAGTAGCTTATGAAAAATATAATACATTTTTAAGTACAATTCATATTTGGATAAATCATTGCAAGTATAAATTCATTTTTAGGATTTCAAAATTTTAAAGTAGGATTTCGAATACGGTCTATAGTTTTATAGAGCTGGATTCACATTGATGATTATCGTTGCTGTGCGAGAAGTAGTAGATTGACCTGCTGACATGCTCATGTTATTCGGCTGCTGTTCTTTCTTTGTCTTTCCTCGCTGTTTCCGTTTTAACTTATTATTATTACTATTTCCTCTTTTAGAGTCATGTAGCAGGGTATGATGCTTTTCGAAACATACCTTGCACATCTCACGACAGCTGTGCAGCTGGTGGGAATGGGCTAGACAGTTTACGCAAAATTCGTACCTTCTTATTGTGTTAAGGCGTTTGGTAGATGAAAGGCGACGGAATCTGAAGCATTTTCGCAAGGGGTGATTTTTCTGGCAATAGCGGCTATCCTATTCTTGATATTCGGTTGTGGATGATGATTTCTTTATTTGGTGATCAGAATTCTCCTGTTCACGTTCAATCTGTAGTCGTCGTGGTGGGGTAGACATTATTAACTGTAAATGTCACAAGAGGAAAAATTATTATTGTTCTGGGTTCGGTAACAGCACAAGTTTGACAATAGGTCGACTTATTAGGCCACTTTGCGTACGCACTTCGGCGACTCTGACCTTTGAGTCAGAACCACATATGACGTTTTCAATACGTCCAAGACGCCATTGGTTTGGGGGAAGATTATCATATCTTACAACGACCAGATCGCCAACAGTAAAATTTCTCTGGGGGTATTTCTACTTAACTCTTTTATGTAGCTCCTTCAAATACTCATCTTTCCACCTTATCGCAAATTGGTGGTGAAGTAACTTTAATTTCTGCCAGCGATTCGCGAATGATGAATTAAGTTGGGAATAGTCTAATTCAGCTGGAGCGAGAAGGGGACTTCCAATTAGGAAGTGACCCGGTGTCAAAACACAAAGATCAGAGGGATTATCACTCATTGGGCTTAGTGGTCTTGAGTTTAAGCAAGCTTCAATGCGAGTGAGCATTGTTGCGAATTCTTCATATGTGAAGTATTGAGAGTTTCCTATCTTTTTCAAATGAGTCTTGAAACTTTTCACACCTGCTTCCCATAGCCCACCCATATGGGGCGCACCTGGGGGTATGAAATGCCATTCAAGTGATTGGAAGCTGTATTGAGAGGTGATTTGTTCTCTAACAGAAGCTAGTAGACTAGCTTGGTCTTTAGCAATTTTATTGGCAGCGCCAGTAAAGGCATTACCATTATCGGTATATATAGCTTTAGGCGATCCCCGTCGGGAGAAAAAACGGGCAAAGGCTGCCAAAAATGCTTGTGTTGATATTTCGCATGTTATTTCAAGATGGATAGCTTTCGTTGCAAAACAAACGAACACAAGTACATATCCCTTTGTTATTTTAGTGCCGCGGTCCACGTAAGATTTAATGTCGAAGGGGCCGGCAAAATCAACACCAGTGTGTGCAAACGGACGAGATAACATAGTCCTTGCAGGGGGTAAAGCAGCCGTTAGCTGCTGACTTCTTTAATGTTTATAAAGAACACAAGTCTTGCAATTATGAATAATAGATTTTATTTTATTTTTAAGTTTAGGGACCCAGAATTCAGTTCGAATTAGACGTAACATCATAGAGTTCGCCATGAATGGAAATTTTATGAATGTATTGAAGGTAAAGTTTTGTAAAACGACCATCGTACGGCAATAATTTTGGAAATTTTTCATCATAAGGAAGAGCAGCTGACTGCGAAAGGCGACCATTTGCTCTGATAATGCCGTCCGTATCGAGGAATGGATTGAGGAAGAGAATGTTAATATCTTTTCGAAGTCGAGTACCCCTGGCCAGGTGAGAATATTCTGGAAAATATATTTGCTGACATAGTCGTATAAGTCGCGTTCGTACGAAATTTAGTTCAGAGTGAAGAAGTTCGTGGTTGTAATATTTCGTGTTATGTCTATATTGGGGATGAGTTGAGTTGAAAAAACGAAACATGTAGCATATAATTCGCATGGCTCTAGGAAGATCGGAAAAACGAGATAAAATGTCTATATCTGATAGCTGGGTGACATGGGTTTTGACGGTACGCAACTCTTCGTTTGTGTCTAAAATAGCTGAGCTTTTAGGCCACTAAAATTTGGGTAAGTTCAACCATGATGGGCCGTTCCACTATAGGCTGTTTCCGACAAGTTCTTGAGCCGCTGTACCACGAGAAGCAAGATCAGCGGGATTGCATTGCGATGACACATGCGACCAATTACCGTTGCCGACCATGTCGTTAATAGTAGTCACACGATTTGCTACAAAAGTATTCCACTGGCTTGGAGACTTTCGCAGCCATGATAAGACTATTGTGGAATCTGTCCACAGATATAAACTATGATTATCAAGGTTTAGTTCACCTCGAAGTGAATAAATCATTCATGCCAATAATACGGCTCCACATAATTCTTTTCGGGGCAGCGTTACAAACTTAACCGGATCGACTTTGGATTTTGCAGCCAACAAATGCGACCTTACTTGGCCATTTGTTGTTTCCACTCGTATATATAAAGCGGAAGCATAAGCTTTTTCCGAGGCGTCACAAAACCCGTGAAATTCAACCATATAGGAGGGGTCATAATCCATATAGCGGGGTACTTTAATTTCTCCAATTATTGGGTAATCATCGAGAAATGTTTGCCATTGTGTTAGGGTTTCCGGTTTGAGATTTTCATCCCAATCTGTTTTATCTTTCCATATTTGTTGCATTATTATTTTTGCAACAATAATCTTTGGGGCAAGCCAACTTGACCCCGTCAAATAGCATAGCTATTTTTGATAATACTTTGCGCTTAGAGATATTTTCATCGGGGTTTTTATAGGGGGTAAAATAGAAGTAATCAGTTCCAGCATTCCATCGCAACCCGAGCATCTTAGTGATACTTGTATCGGATAGCTTTAAGAACGCTGAGTCGAGTAAATGCTAGGGGGGAATACCTTGTAAAAGAAACTCGTTATTGGAAGTCCACTTTCTTAAGCAGAATCCTGCGGTTCGCAACACTTTTACAAGATCATCTCTAGTGGCAATAGCTGTGGAAAGATCGTTTGATCCCCATAAGACGTCATCGACGTACATAAAATTCCTGAGAATATCAGAAACAACGGGGTTTTCTGGCTCGCATTGGTTCGTTAGTTCTGGCAGAACCCTTATGGCCAAATAGGGGGCACGGTTGACACCGAATGTTACGGTGTTCAACACGAAATCATGGGGATCTTCTGTAGATTCATCTCGATGAAGAATCCTTTGATATGGGGTATCCTTGGGATTTACAAGGATCTGCCGATACATTTTCTCAATGTCGGCGTTAAAAACGTACTTAAAATGTCTCCATCTGAGAATTAAGACGGTTAAATCAGATTGTAAAACGGGTCCTGGGTGCAAAATGTCGTTAAGACTTATGCCGTTGGATGAGGGGTTTGATGCATTGAATACAACCCGAAGCTTTGTAGTGGTGCTTTCGGGTTTGATTACGGCATGATGTGGGAGATAATAAGAGTTTGACGAATCTGAGGTGACCTTGGTCATATGACCAAGTGTCAAGTATTCATTAATGACCCTATCATATTCCGTCTTTAGTTGGAGCTCTATCTGCAATCGAGCTTCGTTTTTATGGTATTGCGATAAGGCAATACTCCGAGAATTTCCTAGTTGGATAGCATCGGGAAATTCTCTTTTGAATGGGAGCGAAACAACAAAACGCCCTGAGGCATTTCGGTAAGTAATGGCCTTGAATAGTTGCTCACAATATTGATCTTCGCTGGAGATCCGTGGTTCTTCAAACACTTCCTCCAGTTCCCAGAAACGCATAAGTTGATCATTGATCATCCCTAAAATGATAGAAGCTATAGCAGTGGACTGTATACTCGTGGCGTAAGATTGACGGGGGGAGTCGAGGCCACATTACTAGGATCTGTTGAGTTGAAGTAGGTATTTGATGCAGCCTTTGAAGAAGAAGCTGATTGGTGAGACGAATTTACGTTAACATCAGCGCGTTGAGCCACAGCCGTTTGAGCATTTGTGCGATGAAGCAATGAGTGATGCTTGGAGCGGCACAGCGAACAAACGTATTGGCTTTTGCATTTCTTAAATTCATGAGAAGTTGCCAGACAATTCGTGCAGCGTTTCTGTACTTTGACAGTATCGTACCGATCATCAACAGACATTCTCAAGAAAGCAGGACATATACGTAATGGATGAGACTCATCGCAAAGAGTACATTGTTTTTTTTTGTTCTGACACCTGAGTGTGGTATGCATTCAACCTCTTTGATTCACGATGATTTTGATTTTTATTGGCTGATTTAGAAATATTCGGTGCTACGGAGATTCTTATGTCGGCGACTGACTCCAGCGTGTGAAAACGCGCTGTGAGAAATGAATCCAAATCCTTCCATTTGGGTAAATCAGATTTATTAGTGAGTGATTGTTCCCAAAGATTTAAAGTTAAATCCGGAAGGCGAGTCGAACATATATATACAAATATAGGATCCCATTTGTCAGTGGCGATATTAAGGAGGGAAAGTTTTGGAAAATAAAAAAACAGAATTCTACACTTATAAACTGAAAGAGGAAAGAAATTTTAAAGTAGTGTTAAGAAATCTCCATTATTCGACGGATGCGGAGGATATTGTTGATGCTCTTAAAAATTTAGGACACAACGTCAAATATGTCCATAATATAAAAAGCAGGTATACCCAACTTCCCTTGTCATTGTTTAGGATTGAATTAGAGCCCCCTAAAAACAATAAGGATGTATATCAAATTAAAAGATTGCTTAACACGATCGTGTCTTTTGAACCCCCCCGACCAACGAGGGAAATCGTACAATGTTCTAATTGTCAACACTACGGACATACGAAGGCTGGGTGCCATAGAAAACCTAAGTGCATTAAATGCGCTGGAGAGCATCTATCAATAAATTGCTCTCGAAAAGCTTCAACTGCAGATGTAAAATATGTTTTGTGTGAGGGAAATCACCCCGCAAACTATAAAGGTTGCCAGGTCTATCAAAAGATCATTAACCCCAATAAAACCCCTTCGACCAAAAAAGCCGATAATTCTGCCCAGCAGAAAACAACATCTCGCGTTGTTTCTGATAAAAATGTTACCTTTAGGCAACCTCCTGGTTATTTCCCCGTTTTACCAGGCCCTCGTAAAGCTGGCAAGCAGCCTGACAAACACCCCTCGTCAGTTCCCGTAGAGTCAGCCCCTCTTATTGCTAAAAAGCAACCTGGCACCCCCGTGCTAGGCACTTTTCCCGCCTTAGGTGCAAATTACCCGGCACCTCTGCAAGGCAAGGCC